>JAJLVG010000102.1:0-20470 GCA_030564585.1 Martiniozyma abietophila
TTGAAGGCGTAACAATTGGGTAGTAGTATTTGTTAAAACCTTTTTTTGTTTAGCTAATTCAGATTCAAGAAATTCAATCTTAGCTTGTAACAGTTTAAGTATTTCAGTTGTTTCAGAAGACATTTTATAATTCGTATAAACTGATTAAAAAGAAGTTCTTTCCTTTTCTTATTGTTTTCCATGTTGAGTTCAAAAATTCATCAACTTTTTTTTTTCTATGTTCATTTCAATTATACACCACCCCACTCAATTTGAATACAAGTAATATAAACAACAACGCAATTAAAAGGAATGGGTTATAACGTTAGTGGCAAGGTTGTTGTTGTTTCAGGTGCATCTCAAGGGTTGGGTTTAGAAATTGCAGAAAAGTTACATGGGTTAGGAGCAAATATAGTCATTTTAGCTAGATCAACAGATAAATTAAAATTAATTGAAGAAAATCAAAATTCTAATAAGATATTTCCAACTCAATGGACGAAATCATATTCAATTGATTTATCAAATTCTTTTGAATATAAAGAATTTTTAAAATGGATAGGAAAAGAAAATATTCTTCCCGATATATTGATTTGTTGTGCAGGTTCATCAATTCCAAAATTATTTACTGATTTAACTATAAATGAACTTGATAAAGGAATTGATATTAATTATAAAACAGCTGCATTTTTAATTCATTCTTTAACACCTTTAATGAAAGGACAATTATTAGAAAAGAAGAAAGATGTTATTAAGAAACATATTATAATATTATCATCATCTGTTGCATTTTATTCATTTATTGGTTATTCCCAGTATGCACCAATGAAATGTGCATTAAAATCATTAGGAGATACATTATCTCATGAATTGAATCCTTTTGGTATTCAAGTTCATACAGTTTATCCAGGTAATTTTTCAAGTGAAGGTTATGAAGAAGAAAATAAGGTTAAACCAGGAATTACACAAGAAATTGATGGTGGCTCAGTTCCAATAAGTGTTGAAACATGTGCTAATATTGTTTTAAAAGGATGTGGAATAATTGATAATGATAATAATAATTTAATTAAATCATTTTTATGGCCAAATGGTCAAAGGTATATATTTACAGATTTTCTTGGATGGTTTATGTATACATTTAATATGGGGTTTGGACCAAGGGATATGTTTGGATTAGAAATAATATTTGGAATTGTTGGATTAATAATTGGAAGATTTGTTGATTTGTTCCATGAATATTTAATTCGTAAATGGTTTCGTACAGAACAAACAAGGAAATAAACGGGAAATGATGGTTGTTAAATAACTATATATATATTAATATAATAAAGAAGACATGGAAAATAAATAAATTAATTAAATTAATTTGATAATTATAACTTTTAAAAGATAATTAATCTCTTTTGAGACCACCAATTGAACGTTCAATAGATCCAGTTAAAAATGATGCAATATCTATTCCATACCACCAATTGACAGCTCTAATAACTTCTTCATTCCATATATCGCGTGCACCTTGAGCCCAATCACGTGTAATATACGTACGAACATTTGATTGTGCAATTATAGGTTCATTCCTATTAATTATATAATTTGTTGTAGTTGTAAGTTCATTATTAAGTGTATTAGCAGTTCCATGGAAACGTTGAGCAGTGAGATACGTGATTGAAAAAGTGAATAATGATCCTGCAAGTAACCCGTGAACAGTATTAGCCATAATATGTATATATACCTATCTTTACATTAAACTTGCAAGTTAACTTCATGACATTTCTCGATTTTCAACATTTGTAAAGGATTTTAAAAAAGGGGGTTACCCGGCCGAGAACGAGTTTCAAATTTTCAGATTTTTAATGATTTCATTGGAACAGAGACATAGTAAAGAGCAGTAGTTGAAAAGGTGATAGAATAAAGGATATAATATGACACTTGGGAGAACATCTAAAGCGCTTAATCATACAATTAAAAACCTTGCAAGTTCCTTGATTCAATATGAACATGTTATTACAACACCTGCAAAGGCAAAACTTGCTGCTAATTATGTAGAAAATTTAATTGTTAAAACAAAGAAGACGAAAGATATTAAAGAATGGAAACATTTACTTCATGGACGTATTTATAATCCTGAATCGACTATTCCAAAACTTATTAATGAATTTTCTCAAAGATATGAAAATAGATCAAATGGTTTTACTAGAAAATTAAAACTTGAAAATAGATTTGGTGATAATGCACCACAAGTAATTTTAGAAATGGTTGATAATGGTGAAAGAGAAATGAGATTTTGGTATATTGCAAAAACTGTTGCAAGGTTAGAATTACAAAATCAAAATATTGATAAATTAACTCAACAAAATATTGATTCACTTTTAAAATTTAGAATTAATGGTGAAGAAGAATTTAAAAAGATTGTTGAACTTTGTAAAAAAGAATTTTTTAATGAAGGTCAACAAGGTGATTTAGATTTATTACCAAGAATGAAAAATAAATCTAATGGTTTTAATAAACAATTTACAAATTTTGAAGTGGTGCCTAGACAAGAAAAAGATATTCAACAAGAACAATCATAAAATTGTTTTAAACTGTCTAAATCATATATAAACGTTTTCTTTCTCTCTGTCTCTTTCTCTCTGTAAATAAACTTTTTGAATATAAAAGCAACAAATGTCAATATCTTTGATAAAAATTTTATTTAAGTCATGGTTGTTACTAATGATCAAGTTTGTAAACACAAATTCAATATTGAATTAACACAAACCCACATAATACATACACAAACATTTTTAACGAAAAAGAAAGAAATGGAAAAGAGAGAAGAATATTTTTGAATCATTTAATTACAAGAAAGAATATATATGAGATGTTATAATTTTAATTATTATATATGTAAATAGATTTTACAAAAAGATAATATAAAAATTTTATAATTTTCATGCTTCTTTATTGAAAGCATTATTTAAAATTTGAGTAGATTTAAAGTTAAGAGCTTTAGTTTTATCATAAACTTGATAATATAAATCTTTAGAATTTTCTTTTTTCAATGATAAAAGACCATCATCATTTAATAAGATATCATCATTAGAATCAACAATTGATTTAATTAATTCTGGTTCAACAACATTTAAAATTTCTTTTGTAAGTTGATCAATTGAAATATTTTGATAAATTTTTAAAATATTTTTTAAGGTTAATTCAATAATATTATTATAAAGCTTTTTTGAATTTAAATTTTCAATAAAGAAATCTGTTTGAATAATAATTTTAATTTCATTTAAAACATTATTAATTTCATCAAAATTAAATGATGAAAAAGAAATTTGAAAAAATTTAGTAAATGGATCATTATAATCATAATTTTCAACTTCAATAGTTTTTAATAAATCTTTAAGCTTTTTAAAATCTTTTGAATAAATCATTGCAACAGAAATATATCTTAAAATCCATGGACAAGAAGCTTCAATTGTTGATAAATATGATGAAGAAAGGAATGTATCAATTAAATTTGAAAGGGATGATGTTGTTAAATCACATTCTTCTTTATTAAAATAAATAAATAATGAATAATGAATTAACCAAGTTCTATATTTTAATTGATCAATTGTTGAACCTTGAAAATTTCTATTATCAATAACTTCTCTTAATTTATTTAATTCATTTTTTGCTTCATTCCAACCAAAATTATTAATTTCACTTGATAATCTACCCCAAGTTGCTTTAACAAGTAAATTTTGATCAGTTGAAAGAAGTTTAAAATTACTTAATAAATCTGATGCAGCAATATAATTACCTATATTATATTGTAATTGACCAAATTCATATAATTCTAAAATTTTAGAATCATCAATACCATTAGATTTTAATAATAATTTATTCTCATTTTTATCTTGCTTTAAATTTTCTTGAATTTCTGAACTGACAAGAATTTCTAATGTTTTACTTGTTGATTCATTTAAAAATTTTAATTTTTCATTAATTTTTAATTCTTTTTCATTTAATTTTAATGAATCAATTAAATTTGAATTTGAATCTAATTTTAATGATAATTCTTTTAAAAATTTTATCATATAAGTATCTTTTAAAAGATTAAATTCTGTTTCATTAATTTCTTTTTCATTATAAATTGATTCAACATTTTCTAATAATGGATAAACAAGGTGTCTATCTAAAAAGTCAACAAATCTTGGTGTAAGATCATACTTCTGTGCTATATTAATTTGTTCTTGTGTTAATGTCATTAGATTGATCTCTTTTAACTCTCCTCCTTTCTTTATTGACACCTTTTTCCTTTCAAATCTTTCAATAAAATTTCTGAAAATTTTTTTTCAAGAAAATTCGTTGTTTTTTATTGAACATTAAAACAAAAACCAAAAGTGTGTCGGCTAGTCGGGTATGTTTCCTGTTTAGGATCCTCCCCTTTCTCTTTCCAATTTTAATAATAAAATTTCCCAACACAAAAATTTCCCCCTTTTTTTTTAAACAGTAACAGGCTCACACAACTTAACTTAACTAAACTCAATTTAACATACGAGACTAGAAGAGAAGTAACTGTTTGTAGTAACGAAAAAAAAGATGGACAATTTACAACAGCAACACCACCTATTGCACAACACAAGACAATCCATGTCAATTGACATGACTCAATTGCATCAACCTCAATCTCAATCTCAATCGCATCACCAGTCACAAACTAATCAACAACAACAATTTTACCAACAAGATAATCAGAATGTTCAATCCAATCCATATATTACAGATGCAACTTCTAGAGATGCAACTGATACAATTGAACAACAACAACAACAACAACAACAACAACAACAACAAGGTCAACAAGGTCAACAAGGTCAACCGCAGCAGCAGCCACAACATCAAAAAGTACAATCACAATTACAACAACCTTTAGAATCTAATAATGAACTTTCATTAGATGAAAAATTACAATTAAGTCAACTTCAAAAGTTACCTTCTTATCAAGCAATAATTCAACCTTCTTATCCTTTATTAATTAAAAAATTACATTCACAATCTTTATTACCTCGTAGATCAACAGATTCAAAAGGTAAATATTCTTTAAAAGATTTTCAAATAATGCGTACTTTAGGTACAGGTTCATTTGGACGTGTTCATTTAGTTAGATCTGTTCATAATCATAGATATTATGCAATTAAAGTTTTAAAAAAGCATCAAGTTATAAAAATGAAACAAGTTGAACATACAAATGATGAAAGAAGAATGTTGAAATTAGTTGAGCATCCATTTTTAATTAGAATGTGGGGAACATTTCAAGATGGTAAAAACTTATTCATGGTTATGGATTATATTGAAGGTGGAGAATTATTTTCTTTATTAAGAAAATCTCAAAGATTTCCAAATCCTGTTGCAAAATTTTATGCAGCAGAAGTTATATTATCATTAGAATACCTTCATTCTCATAATATAATTTATAGAGATTTAAAACCTGAAAATATTTTATTAGATAGGAATGGTCATATAAAATTAACAGATTTTGGTTTTGCAAAAGAAGTTGAAACAGTTACTTGGACACTTTGTGGTACACCTGATTATATTGCTCCAGAAGTAATTACAACTAAACCTTATAATAAATCAGTTGATTGGTGGTCATTAGGTATCCTGATTTTTGAAATGCTTGCTGGTTATACACCATTTTATGATCAAACTCCAATGAAAACTTATGAAAAAATTTTAATTGGTAAAGTTCATTATCCATCACATTTTCATCCTGATGTTATTGATTTATTATCAAAATTAATTATTTCTGATTTAACTAGAAGATTAGGTAATTTACAAAATGGTTCATTTGATATTAGAAATCATTCATGGTTTAGTGAAGTTGTTTGGGAAAAATTATTATTAAAAGATATTGAAACTCCTTATGAACCACCAATTACTGCAGGTGTTGGTGATACAAGTTTATTCGATCATTATCCTGAAGAACAATTAGATTATGGTATTAATTGTGATGATCCATATTCTAAATATTTTACAGAATTTTGAATTTCAATATTTTAATTCAATCGAGTGGGAAAGAAAAGATTACTAGTAATAATAAAAATAAAAATAAAAAGGTCAAAAGGAATAGGAATGATTTTATATATATATATATATATGTATGTATATATATGGGTATAGTTTTTGAAATAAATGAAAAATAATTATAAAAAAGGAAAAATAACAGAAAGAGAGAACAATTATAGGAGAGTATAAGGATCATATTCAAATTCATGGTTCTTATTGAAATAGCAAACATTTCTAATTAGTTGTTTTAATTTTCTATTCATGTTGTTGTTCATATTAAATATAATATTTTATGAATTCTCTTCCCTCTCTCCTAATTGAGAGACGTAGCGGCGGGAAAAGGACCGAATTTTTGTATTTTATCTTTATCTTTTCTTTCAAAACTCTGAAGAAAAGAAAGTAAAAGATAATATTAAAAGTATATACTGTGTTTTTCGTTGGTATATTATAGTATCTTTTATACTTCATTATTAATTTGTAACTTCTTTTAAGTGTATTAACAGCATATATATTCTGATTAAAAGACAAGAAGAAAAAAAGATATGACAATTTTAAATACGATGAGCTTTCGTAAAAATAATTATATAAATCATCATTTAAATGAATCAATATTAAATCAAACAACTAATAATAACTTTACAAGTGATAATCAGTTAAAATCAACTTTAAAAATTAATAAAGATTCAAAATTAAATGAAAATAATTATAATAATTCAATTCATGGTGGCTTTAAAACTTTAAAATTTTGGAAATTGTTTAAAAGATCATCAATTTCATATAAAAGATCAATTTTAAAGAATGAAAATGAAATCATTTATTATAATGATGAAAATATTAATCCAAATAAAGACTTTAACGATCAAATAATTAAAATAGATGATGAAAAACAAGCTAAAAATAGTAAAAATATATTATCATATAAAAAAGGTAAACATTTTGATAATAATTTGAATACAATTGGATATAATATAAAAGAAGGATTTAAAAATGTTATTGAAGAACAAAAACAGGTTTGGTTGGTTAATGAGGTTGAAAAGATTGAAATAAATAAACAAAATGAAACTGAAAATGAGCATTATGACAAACACAACAATAACAATAATAATTTTACCAAAGAAATATCTATAGCTGATTCACTAATTCAAAATACAACTTTGAAAAACAGTCCAATTGGTTATTCTTTAAATTCTGAAAAAGAAATCTTTAATTTAATTGATATTTTAAATGAAAAAGTTGAAAAGATTGAAGATCAATTTACAAAATCATTATTAAAGATTCATTTATTATACCAAACTAAATTATTTGAATATCAATCAAAAAATATTAATGAAAATTCAAGAATGATATTACAATCATTTTGGTTGATTCTTGATCAAATCGAAAATTTAGAAAAGATTACTCAAACGTTTAATTTAAATGAGAAAGAATCATATAAAAATGAAATTTCAAAATATCAAGATAATCCATTAATATTAGAATTTCCTCCATTTTCTTCTCCAATCTCTAATTCATCTTCTTCCTTTTCATCTTTCTTATCTAATTCTTTAAAAAAAAACAATGTTTCAATTAATTCTACTAATCTATTGAAAAAAAATTATTCACATAATACCTTGAATGGAACCAAAGATGAAATTAATTTATCAAATTTAAACCAAACCAAAAATTATGATGATATTGAAATTATAGGATTGACAATATTAAAAGAACAAAGAATTGAACCATTGAAAACCGTTAAAGATACTAGTTATAAACTGGCATTCAGAAGAAGAAAAAGAAATGATAAAACGAATACTGACGAAACTTCAAATAAATGTTTATATATAAAACCCTCAGATCTGAAACATTTGAAGGAGGACTTTGAGTACTTAAACACAAAAAATAAAGAAAATGATGAAGAGACTGATCTTACTAAATTATTCGATAATGTTCAAAAGGGATCCACTTTAATAATATTATGATAACAATAATAACAGAAAAAATATATTTAAATATACGAATGTGTGTAATTGGGTGTTTGATAGTTAAATAAAAAAGGTTACTCTTCTAATTAATCAATTTTAGAAAAATATAAAAACAGATATTGTATTTTATATATGTACATGAGAAAAGGTTTGGTTAAAAATAAAAAAAAAGAGAATGAATCAAACCAAACCATACTGATTGGTATGGTTTAAATAGGTTATGAATAGTGAAAGGGGAAAGATAATGGTTTTTTATATCAATTGGATCAAATTTATTCCAAACTAACCTTTGCACCTAATTCTTCTAAAGTCTTTTTAATCTTTTCAGCTTCATCCTTAGCAACATTTTCTTTCAAAACTTTTGGAGCACCTTCAACAAATTTCTTGGAATCCACAAGTGATAAACCTAAAAGACTTTTGACTTCTTTAATAACCTTTGCTTTAGTCTTAGCATCAAAAGATTCTAATTTAACATTAAAAATTGTCTTTTCAGCAGCAGCAGGAGCAGCATCAGCTTCACCATCTGCAGCACCGGCTGCAGGAGCTGCAGCAACAGCACCACCAACAGGAAATGCCATGTCTGGAATATCAAGTTGAGTCTTAAGAGCCTTGATCAGGGTAGATGTTTCTGAAAGAGTCAAGACAGAGATGTTGTCGACAATAGATTGAATCTTTGGATCAACTGGAGCCACAACAGTTTCGACAGTTGTAGAGTTGAATCTTGCAAGTCTAGCAAGTGGTCTAGCTGTTCTGAAAAGCGGTCTGACTGTTCTTAAAGCAAGCATTTTTTTTTAAGTTGGTGTGTGTCTTGTTTTAATAGTATCAAGTGTCCAATGTTGGTGAATAAATAAATTTTTCACTGCAATTTTCAAGTTTCTAAAATGCACGCGCTTTAAATTTGAAGAGAAAAGAGAGAAAAATTTGGTTTCTCAAAATTTTCAAGGAAACGTAATATTTTAAACACAATTTCCAACATTAAAGGCTTAACATTGATAAAAAAAATATAATAATCAAATGTCTTTCAGATTCTGTGCAGAATGCAATAACATGCTTTACCCACGTGAGGACCGTGCTCAACATCGTCTCGTGTATCAATGCCGTAACTGTTCGTATGCCGAACTTGCTGATTCTCCAAGAGTTTATCGTCATGAACTTATAACGTCTATTGGTGAAACTGCTGGTGTTGTTGAAGAAATTGGTGATGATCCAACTTTACCTCGTGCAGATCGTGTTTGTCCTGAATGTGGTGGCTCAGATTGCGTCTTTTTTCAATCGCAGCAGCGTAGAAATGATACATCTATGGTCCTTTTCTACGTTTGTCTTGCTTGTAAAAATGTTTTCAGAGAAAGTGATACAAATTAAAAAAAACACATAAAAACACATAAAAGCAACTATACTGTATATTACTACTATTATTAAATTATATTATTGGTTATATAAACCATTAAATTGAACGATAGACTCTTTCTATGTATAATTACGAAAAATTGTACAATTATTAAAATTTAAGAAAACACCGTATATAAATAAAGATAAAAAGAAAATAAAGGGAAGAAAGTAAGAAAGGAAAAGCTAAAGCAAAAGACATATCAACAAAAAAAAATGATTGTCTCTTTTTAATTAATATATTATTCAATAATTATTAATATTCTATTTTTTTTTTACTGTGCTCTGGGTACAGCCTTATAATTTTTTTAATGAATATCACACATTGATCTCAATGTAGCCAACAGTTGCTCATATGTTCGTTCTTTATGTTCCGAAGCAATAGCACTTGTTGCGTCAACTGTAGTCAATAAACGAAGTACATCCCCATGTAGTTTCCTTGATCGATCTAAAGGGATCTTTGAGGTATTTATTAAAGGTGGTAATCGATTTTCAAAAGAAGTTTCTGTCCAATCATTATTAAAGTTCAAAGGTAAAGGAGGTAACGAATATCGCTGTTGTTGGTTGTTGTTGTTGCTATTATTATTATTATTATTATTATTATTATTATTGGTATTAGAATTGGTATTTGGATTATTAGTATTTTTACCGTTATTGGTCTTATTATTATTTATAGAAAAGTTTGAAAGAAATGGATCATGGTCAGTCTTGTAATTAGCTAAAGCAACTTCGCTTAATCCCGATAACCTATCAATAGTTGTATAGCCAAAACTTGAATTTATATTATTATTATTATTTGTGATACTGGAATTCACATTCGGTTTTAAGGGATCTATGCTCGGCAATAAAGATGTCAAAGATGAAAAGGATGAAGTAGCAACAGATGATACTGGAATCAATGATGGTAATTGTGAGGGTGACATATTAATTTTAACATCAGATGTTGATGTTTTGTAATTTGATGAAATTGATGTTGATATTGTCATATTTGTTGATGTTAATGGGGGTGAACATTTGCTGTCGGCGTTTAAGAATCCTTTTGAAGGAGATAAAGAACTCGTCGAAGAAGCAGATGATATACTTGAATTTGGTGAATTATAATTACCACATAAAGGATGGTCATGGGTATCATTAACAACATTTACTGACCATTGTCTTGCACGAACACTGTAATTAGCTCTAATTCTAAAAGGGCAATTTTTTTTCTTTTTTTTTATCATTTGATTTTTTCCTTTTTTTAATGATGAGTGTAATTTTCTTAAATTTGAATTTTGATTTATATTTTTACATTTAAAAACAATTTTTGTATCATCTGATCTTTCAATAACAATTCTAATACCAAGATGAATAAGTTGATCTTGTAACCAAGGTTTTATATGAGACTTTTCTGTAAATGTTCGCTTTTCTAATTTTAAAGAAGAAGATACAATAGGCATTTTGACAGAATTATCGTTTGACATTGAAGTAATATTGAATTCTTTTGTTTCTTTATTGATATGATTATCATGATAAACTTTTATATCTTCTTCATCATTATTATTTTCATGATGTTGGCAAGTAAAATAATCTCGATCGGGCATGTCGCTATTTAATATAATAGATAACTCAGACTTTAAAGAGACGGGGTGAAGAAGGGACAGAGGGTTAGAAATTTGTTTCGTTTGTTGTGATAATGGAATAATGTTCCCCTTTGTTGTTAAAAGATTTTCCACTTGCAAACGTGGGTTTGTAAACATTAATATTAATTTTTGTTTTGTTTTGTTGTTTTAAAAGTAATTTAAATAAGTTTAAGTTTAATTTTTAAATTTTTTTATCACCTTTAAATTTTATTTTTTATCTACTAGAATGGAAAGAAAGGATCCGGTTCGGGTTTTATACCAAAGAAGCCCCCGCAGCGGAGTCCGAAACTCCGGTTAATCGGGCCCCTTGAAGAACACGTGATCGGACTCCGGGTTCGGGACAACTATAATAATTACGTAATGTAAAAAAAGGAGCCATAAAACACCCCTCCTTTTTCTTTAGTTCACCCCTACCCTATTTGAAGGAGTGGTGGTGGTGGTGGTATTATCAATATAGTACCACATTTTATTCACACACATTTATTTAATATTAATATACTATAAAAAAAATTGTAAACAAACATGACAGTTCACTTAACGACGACGATTAGATGATGATTTGTTGTTATATGATGATTTGTTAGATGATGATTTGTTAGATGATGAACGATTGAATGATGGTCTATTAGATGATGATGATGATCTATTAGATGATGACGATGGACGTCCATTCTTTGCTTGTCTTTTATCCCTTTCTTGTCTATGCTTGGCAATTTCTTCAACTCCACGCATTTCATTACTTTTACCTCTACCTTTAGCAGTATAACCACGAACTTGAACACCCTTTTCTGTTGCACGTTTAACTTTATCCAATTGTTTATAATAATCATCACGACCTTTAACTGGCATCTTTGGAGCTTTTTCACCTGTATATTTCATACGTGATCCAATACGACTTCCATTTAAATTCTTTTCAAATCTATTACCACCACTTGTATCACCATTATGATCCTTTTCAAATGTTCCGACTTTAATATTTGAAAGGTTATGTTTATTCTTCCAATCATCAAATTTACCTGATCTATAACTAGCTGGAATTCTTTGTCCATTTTCACTAATTATATATTTACGATCATCTTGATTTGTCATGTATTTACCTTTCTTTTTATCCCAAACAACCCTTGGAGCTTGTTTATTATTTTGAATTTTATCATCATTAGCATCAATATCAAATGTAGCATTACTGAGTTGATTAATAAAATTACCTCCTGAATAACCATCTCCAATATCTAATTGCTGATCTTGAATTGCTGATTTTGGAGCATAATATGACATGAAAAAATTTGGATCTTTATATGATGATGATGATTTATTTGTTGAACTTTGATTATCATTTAAAAGTTTATCACCATCTTCAAAATCATTCATTAATTCTTCTTCATTAATATTAAATCCAACTTCGGCTTTAGCATTTTCATCATCCCTTAATATTTCATCTTCTAATGAATGACTTAATCCAAGCATTTTTTCCTTTTCTAATAAAACTCTTCTTTCTTTTGCTCTTCTTTGAATTGGTGCAATTTGTCTTCTTCTTGTATTCATTAAATCAATTAATCCATCATCTTTTTTACCAAGTTCAAAAACTGTTTCTTTATTCCTTCTATTTTGTAATTTTAATAAAAGTTCATCCTTTTCTTGTTCTAAATTCTTACCAAATAATAAATGTTGTTGTTCCCATCCAACATTAACTAATTCTTTAGCACGTTTCATTGATTCATGTGATGCTGGTTGTCTACTTTTTTTATATAGTCTTTCAGCCTTTTCACAAACATCTTTCAAAGTTTTAATATCATAATTATTTCTTAAAATTAATTCATATAATTCTTCCATATCTTCAACTTTAATTCTTGGAATTGATCCTAAAACTAATCTTAAAGTATAAGAAACTTTTGGTTCTTTAAATTCTTTACCAGAATTGTTTAGACCTTTTTCAATAAACATTTTATTTAAAAGTTCAACCTTCTTTTCTTGCATTTGAGTCAAAAATAATTTTCTACCTAAAAATATTTCTAAATCTAATAAATATGGTATTTCTTGCTCTGATAAAATTGAATAAGCCCAACCTTTATTACCAGCTCTTGCTGTTCTACCAACTCTATGAACAAAAATCTTTGATGATGATGGCATTGTATAATTAATAACATTTGCAAGAATTGGAATATCAATACCTCTAGCTGCAACATCAGTAACAACTAAAATGTTACAAAGACCTGCACGGAATAATAATAATTGTCTTCTTCTTGCATGCTGATCAAGTGAACCATAAATATATGCAACTGCATAACCAGCAACTTTTAAAATATTTGTAATATATTCAACATGATGACGAGTTGGAACAAAAACAATAGTAGATTTTTCACTTGGTAATTCTGTTGCCTTCGGTAATTTAATATGATTAATCATACTTTTATTTGGTCTTTTATTATTTTTTTTATCTTTATTATCTTCAAAATCAGAATCATCTTCATCATCTCTAAATTTATCATTAATTTCTTTCAATTGTTCACTAGTTGCAGGTTCAATTTTAATAACATCTTGTAAAATTGATAATAAATTAGCTTCCCTTTCATTTTTCTTTGTTGCAAAAAAAGCCATTTCTAAATCATCACTAATCTTATTTTCTGAATCTAATCTAACTAAAACAGGATTTATTAAACCTGCTTTAGCAAAATCAACTAAATTTCTAGGTAAAGTTGCAGAAAATAACATAGATTGTCTCTTTTCAGGTAATGATGCTAATAATTCATTTAATTGTTCAGCAAATCCCATTTCAAATAATCTATCAGCTTCATCATAAATAATAAATTCAACTGCTTTTAAATCTAATAACATTTCAACTTTTAAATGCATAAATCTACCAGGAGTTGCAATAATAACATCAGGATTATTCATCATCGCACCAAATTGATCTTCCATTGAATCACCACCAATTAATAATAAACCTCTTAATCCTGTATTTTTACTAAATTCTTTGAATTGTTTATGTGTTTGAACTGCTAATTCTCTTGATGGTGATAAAATGATACCTCTAACACCAATCTTTGCACTATGAGTTTTCAATTGTTCAATTAAAGGTAATAAAAATGATGCAGTTTTACCACTACCTGTTCTTGCCATACCAACAACATCACGACCTTGTAAAATTAAAGGAATTGTTTTACGTTGAATTGGAGTTGGCTGACGATAACCTTTTCTTGAAATATTTGTTTGAACAACTTTATTAAATCCAAATGATCCAAATGAACCGTTAGATTTACTCTTTGCTTGATTTAATTGTTGTTCTTGATTTATAAAATATTTATCTTCATCATGAGTATCCATTGTTTTCTTATGATCATCATTAAGTTCTAATAATGGAAATGCATTCTTCTTCAAATCATTCTTAGTTTTCTTTTGCTTCTTCTTTAATGGTTCTTGAACCTTCTCATCATCAGATTGAATAATTTCATCCTGAACTTCGTATTCATTACCTTTGTCTTCATTATCAGACTCTTCATCTGATGACACAATATTTGTCAATAATGACTTACCAATATCGTATTCTTCTTCGTCACTGGAAGCAGACATTCTAATTTATCTTTTAATATTACTATCTTATTATATAAAAGAAAACTTTGTAAAGTGAAAAATATATTTTTTTATTAAATTTTTTTTCTGCAAAAAAACTTTTTTTGAGGCTGTGCTTTTCTTATTATTATAAAAAGTGAATAAAATAAAGTAAATAAAGGAGATTTGATAACTATAAAACAAAACGATCATTCGACAAAACATTAACAGAAACAGCTAAATGAAAACAAGGCAAAGGTAAAGACAAAGGCAAAAACAAAAATACAAAAAACAACAAAAAAACAAAAAAAAACAAAAAAAACACAACGAGGATAAATTCAAATAGAAATACAATAGTCAGAAAATATGTTATTTTTGTATTAAAAAATTGCAAAAATTTAAAACAATCACCAGTTAGAAATCTATGATCTTCTAACCTTTTAATTATTTTTTATTAAAAGCTATTCAATAAAATTTTTAATTTTTCTTTATTAATCGTTAACCTTTTTTTATTACATTAAATTGATAAATGATGATAAAACTATATCTTATTTTTTTTTCTAGATCATTTTATCTACGATATGGATGGAATCCACCACCGCCGTTTCTTCTTCCTCCTCCACTTCCTCCGCCTCCTCTTCTTGGTCTACGTCTTCCACCGCTACCACCGCTACCACCACCTGATCTTCTATCGCTACCAAAAGCTGATTCCTTTTCTCTAAGTCTCTTTGGGCCAGAAGGTAAATTTGGTAATGCATTATTAGAATTTGGTGATCCTGAACTTTGATACTGGTTAGATTCTTGAGGATTTGGAACATCTTCTTCCTCATATTGATCCTGTTGTAAATCTGAATTATTCATATTTGGCATTTGCATACCACCACCACCTTGCATCATCATCATTGGATTCATCATTTGATTTTGAGCATCAGGATTCATTTGAATTTGTTGCTGCATTTGTTGCATCCACATTTGTTGCATTTGTTGCATTTGTTGCATATATTGACTCATATCACCACCATACATCATACCCATTTGATTTGAAACTGGACTTTCTGGTTGCATCTTTTTATTATTATGTTGAGTTCTTGGTTCAGCTTTTTTAACTTCCATTCTTCTACCATGGAACATAACGTATTTTTCTTGACAACATCTTTCAACTGCATCAGCAGAATCATAAGTAACAAATCCATAACCTCTTGATTTACCTGTATCTTTATTGATCATTAATTGAGAATCAATAATATTACCAAATTGTTCAAAATATTCCCTAAAATCTTCTGTGGTAACATCAGGTGCAACACCACCAACAAAAACTTTACCAATTTTTTCTTGTTCTTCCCTTGGAATTGCTCGCTTTGGATCAATTAATTTTCCGTCTAAAATATGTTTTTCTCTTAAAACTTTATCAACACTATCACCTTCGGCAAAGGTTAAAAATGCAAAACCTCTAGATTTACCAGTTGCTCCATCTCTCATGACATTGATTTCAAGAACATTACCATAACTACTGAAATATTCTTTAAGTCTATCTTCATCCGTTTCCCAATTTAATCCACCAATAAACATTTTACCGACATCTTTTCCATCAATATCAGCTCTAATAGAATCTTGGAATCGATCACCATCTCCATCTCCAATTGGTGGAGGAGGTGGTATTTGATTATCAGATCCTTGACCTTGTTGTTGCTGAAATTGTTGTTGGAATTGTTGCATTTGAGCCATAAAATCCATTGGATTCATTGGCATTTGATTGGTATTATTTCCATTTCCAACAACATTAGGAGTTTGACCTTGTGGTAAGGTTTGATCTTGATCTTGATTTTGATTTTGATTTTGATTTTGACCTTGACCTTGACCTTGTGCGAAGTTAGTGTCAGATGGTTGTTGTTGAGAATTATTGTTTTGGAATTGGCTCAGTTGAGCAAAGGCTTGTGAAAACTCATAGTTATTATTATTATTATTATTATTATTTGTATTTGTTGTATTTGAATTATTCGAATTGTCATCAACTTGAGGAGTTGCAGTAATAGTAGTAGGAGGGGCTGGAACGAAAGAGCTCACGGTTTGGTTCGAGATTGAACCCGTTGAGTCTGTAGAGGTAGCTCCTGTATTAGTATTAACTGTATTAACGGTTTGGACATTGTGGGATTCCACAGGTGTTGCAGTTGTTGTTACTTGATCACCACCATAAATGTCGTCAAAGAGGGCCTCGTCGTCGTCGAAGTTGGACATGTTAAAAAAAGCTAGGTAGAAATGCTATGGAACTATCAATAGATAAGAAAAGACACACGCTATAACAGAGTTTATACACTGGCCGGAGTAATATATATAATAGTACTTAGGGGGTTTTTTCTTTTCAAGTGGCGACCACCTTTCAACGGGAAAAAATAGAAAGAAAAAGTAAATTTTCCTCCTTTTTTTTCAGTTTTCTTCGTATTTTTGAGAAGAGAAAAAAAGTTAAAGAAATTTTTCATATTAGTCTTTTTAAATGGGTGAAAATTACGGTTAAATCAGAAAATGAAAACTTATTTGGTATTCTTAGCACAAGCCCATCCTAATTTTCGAAAAGCTGAATTAGAATCTCTTGCAAATATTCATGGTATTGAAGTAGATTTATCTTCTCATGATGAAGATCACCCATTTATGACAGTTCAATTGAAAAATGATGAAGAAGCATTTGAATTAATAGATCGTGCAATATTAGCTAAAAGTATTTATGAACTTTGGGGTCATGGTGATACATTAGAACAACTTCATGAAAGTGTAAAAGAAAATTTAATAGAAAAGTCTAAATTAGTAATGGAATCAACATTTAAATTTGATTTAATACCTTATCAAGGTGGTAAAAAATCAAGAGATGAACAAGTTAAAATTATTGAACAATTTCGTTATTTAAATTTTAATGGTAAAATTAAAATGAAAAATCCTGATGAAACATTTGCAATTTTAGAAAAGTATTCCATTGGTGAAAATCTTTTACCATTAGAATTTCCTGATCATTATTGGTTTGGTAGACAAATTAATGTATCTGCAAGATCAAGAGGTATAATTGAAAAATATGAAATTAGGAAAAGACCATATTATGGTACAACGTCATTTGATGCTGAATTATCATTAGTTACTTGTAATATAGCACAAGTTTTACCAAAAAAATTTATTTATGATCCATTTGTTGGAACTGCATCATTCTTAGTTTGTGCAGCAGAATTTGGTGGTATAACAATGGGGAATGATATTGATTTTCGTGCTTTAAAAGGTAAAAATGAAAAGAAAAGAATTATTGATAATTTTAAATATTATAAAACAACTAATTGTTATATTGATTGTCTTTGTATGGATTTTACTCATAATGCATTAAGAAATGATATCATAATTGATACTATTATTTCCGATCCACCATATGGTGTTAGAGAAGGTTTAAAAGTTTGTGGTGTTGAAAATGTTCAAAAATATGAAGGTCGTGAAAAAGTTATTATTGATGGTGAACTTGCATATTTGAGGAAAGATTATATTCAACCAAAAAAATCATATTCTTTAGATCTTTTATTAGATGATTTATTGGAATTTTCTGCTAATAGATTACCAATTGGTGGTAGATTATGCTTTTGGATGCCAGTTGCAAATGATGAAGATATACCAACATTAATTCCACAACACGAAAATTTAGAATTAGTTTATGAATTAGTTCAAGAATTTTCAAGATGGTCAAGAAGGTTATTAGTTTATATTAAAAGAGATGAAGATTATAAAGGTAAAACAATTACTCATATAGATAGAGAAGGGTCAAATAATTTCAGGACAAGGTATTTCAATGGATTTTCAAAAGAGAGTAAAACTTTTAATGAGTAATTCTTTTAGATATAATCTTTGAATTATATTATTTATTATTAATATTATTATTTTCTAAGCAACAATAATAACAAAAGTGTGTACTACTAATTTTATATATAGAGTGTATATAAAATAACATGAAACTTAAACTAATATATTTTGTTTTGATTTTTAGTATAAATTATATATGTATTATAATTTTGTGAAAGCAGTTTTGTGATAGCTACTGTGTTATCAAATTACGAAAAAGGGCGGTGGGTTTACAATTCAAATCATTTTACCTAGAATAAAAGGTGCAGAAAAGTTTATTTTTTATTTTAAAATTAGAATGGCTAATGAAACAACAGTAGATTATTTATAAGTTATTTACTCGTCGAATTGTTTAAGCTTCTAAAGTTTGAGCAGCAATACGATCTAAATCTCTTTGACCGTTTTCTGAGATTTTTCTACCACCATTTTCAGAAGATTCTAAAACACCGATCTTTTCTAAAGATTGAACGACTCTTCTGTTAACGGAACCAGAAGCATCATGATGCTTACCTGGTTGATGACCTCTGTTTTTAGCACCACCGTAAACTTTGTTTAATTTACCAATACCAACATGCTTTCTCAAGTAAATGTGTCTAGCAACGGAAGCAGCTCTCTTGTAGAACCAACCTTCAGCGTCTTGTGGTGGTAATTCGTTACCTGCAGAAGTCTTAACTAATTCAACGTAAGATGGAACTTCCAATTTACCTTGTCTTTGCAAGAATTGTGCGTAAGCGTTAATGAATTCTTGAGCTGGAACGTCTCTGTAAAAAAAGGATGAAATGATATAATGTTAGTAATTATTCTATGGTGTCGTTAAATATTCAAAGGTTAAAAAAGAAAGAAAAAGTTGAAGAGATAGTAACTTGTGAAACCATTGAAAGTGTTTTTTTCTCAAATGAAATAGAAGATTGGTCATTTATACTTGTAATTCCTTTGATTTTTTTTCTCCAAAGACTCCAAATACGATATTCCTATGACTTTTGTATTCAATTTTATAAGTGAAAGAGTATAATATAATGCCAATTCAAATTTTATTATAATTGATACATTACTAACTTGATTAGCTACTTAGAAATTATTTATTCTCGGCGTTTGTTATAATGGCCATATGAAGTTCTCTTTCTCTGTTATTCATAGGTCTTATTCAAATTGTAACGATGGAGTATAAGGACATAAAATAATGATTATAATTCATTTTCCTTTAATTATTTATCTATCTTACTCTTTGACTCTTTCTCTCTCTCTTTTTCAACAAATAACTATTCGTGTAATGCTTATAATATATCTATTGATTAATAACTACATACCTAACGGTAAAACCTGACATGATGTTGATGATTATTCTAAACTGTCCTTTCAGATGTGCAAAATTTTTTCAAAAACGCTATTTCAGCTTGGTAAATTTTAACGCTCACTTTTTTTTACTAATTTTTGACAATTTTTTGTTGTTGAATGTCTAATTTTCGGGCTGTGCGGGCTTCCCATTAGAAAACATTAATTGAAAAATAATTGCGCGCCCCACCCGCACACCGCTCTTTATAACATGCAAAAGCAGTCACGCTTTGAGTCACGTGTACCATCTTTTCATTTTTAAATATTACGTAATCAAATCAAAATAACATTTTGAACTAACATTATATTCATATTCATATTCATGTTAGATTAATAGAAATACAATATCAATTAGGTAAATAGATTGATTGAAAAAGCGAAAATTAAATGAATTAATTATAAACCATTCTTATATATAAAAAATGTGTCTATAACTATTAAGAGATTAAAAAAATAGAGGCTAATTATATATGCCTTTTAGAGAAATTATTAACTAAATTTTCTATAAAACATGTAAAACCACTAATGATTGGAAGAGTTTATGTATTGAAGAAAGAGAAAAGATTTTAGATTTAAACTTAAATTGCTTAAACCTTGAAACCTCTGGAGTTTCTCTTACCTCTAGCTCTTTCAAACTTTCTACCTTTAGATTGAACCTTTGGAGCCTTATTCTTGTGTGGACCGAAACCAAAATGTCTAACAGCTTCTCTGTGAGTTCTTGGACCTCTTAAGATCAAAGTGTTCTTACCA
>JAJLVG010000103.1:9307-20428 GCA_030564585.1 Martiniozyma abietophila
AAAATACATAACTTGTTAATGTTGCATCTTTTTTATTAACTATTAACCTTAACTTGTTTTAATTTCAATTCAGATCAATAATTCAAACATTTTATATGAAATTCAAATTTACATGTAATTTATACATTATGTAGTTAATATGAGTAAAATAAATGAATATGATTTTAAAACAAAAAATTTAAATGATATAATAAAGTATTATATATAGTAAGTAAAAAAAAAAGGACTAAAAAGAGTAAATTATTAAACAAAACGAAAATTTGGTATTAAATTTATTAAATACCAAGTTAAGGGTGAATCAAAAAAATAGAAATATGATAAAGGGTACAATTGATAAATATCAATAAAGTAAATTAAATCATGGATTAATTGAAAAAAAATATTAAAAGATTTCCAATTAACAATTCCACAATAAATACCAATTCATACAATAAGAAAATAAAAATATTGTAAAACGGAGAGAAAGATCAAAATGGAAAGAAAAGAAAAGAAAAAGGAAAAGAAAGATAATATGATAGACGAAAACAAGACAAGACAAGACGAGATGAAAACCAAAATGTTCTAATAATTCTTATTTTAAGATTTTTGGAAAACAACAAGATAAATCAAGAAAGTAATCAAAACAACAATTATTGTAACACACATTATATCATAACAAGAAAAATAAAAATAACAAAAATGAAAACGAGAACAAATATTAAAATGAATCTTTTGATCTAATTAGATGAATGTCTATAGCATTTAAACAGATTCTTCATCAAGTTTATCTTCATTATTTCTTTTAATTTTAAAGAATCTAATACCAGCACTTTCATTTGCTGGAGTTGGAGCTGATTGATTTTGAGTTTGAGTTGGATCATTTAAAAGTGGTTCTTGTTGAGCATTAAAATGATTTGCTTCTCTAACTTTTTCTTTATGAGATTTATATAATGAATGAGAAGTTGAACAACATGAAATAAAAGAAAGTAAAAATAAGCATGCAACAGAACCCCAAATTAAACCTAAAAGTGCAGCATTTAATTTTGCTGAAGTATCCATATCATGAAAATTATTTTTAACCATAACAGAAACTGCTGTACCACATGAAGCACCAGCAAGTAAAAATATTAATGATAAAAGAATATAAAATATATTAACTTTATGCATTGATTCCCAAACTGGAGCTAATAAAGAATTTAACCAAGCAATACCAGAAAATATAAATGAAATTAAAATGAAAACAAATGAGAATCTTGATAAATAAAAATATGTTGTTGAATTATTAATAAATTGATCTGCTAAACCTTTTGAACTATCCCAATTATCATAAGGAGAAATTGGAACAGCTGGACCTAAAAGTGAACATGAACCTTGCTTACTTGATGAATAAGATGTTGGATTACAAATTCCCCAATATGTCCATCTAGTAACATCAAATCCAGCTGAAGTAATTTTTGATGTATTTGCTTGAACCCAATAAAAATGATTAAAAGGGAAACTATCAACAGCTCCTGATAATATAACAAATAGAAGCATTAACACAGTTCCTGACAAGAGGACGATAGAAGTAAACTTTTTAAGAGCAGAAAGAAACATTTTGTTTGTAATAAGTATATAATATATAATATATGTGAATGTACTTTTCTTTTTAATGTCTTAGACTTATTAAATTTATTTGATTTGTTATATATAAACAACAAATTAAATTGAAAGAAGTTTAGAAAAATGAAAAAGAGGAAAAACTTTTAATAAACAAGAGAAGAGGAAGTGTAAGAAGAGGAAAACCAGGCTTTTAATTATTAAAATGTCATGTGTGTGTGATGAAAAAACTAAAAATATGTGCGATGTGCCATTATTTTTACACCCAATTTTACCCGGCGAAATTTTATTTTGAGTATTTACATTTTGCCTAATTGGGAAATGTTTTTGATTCCTTTTTTTTAATTTTCGCTGACATGCCACACAACTAGATTTAGTGTCGTGAAACAGCACAAACTAATGTTGTACAGCAACAACAATAAATATGTCATAAAATATAAAAAGACGCGTTTTTTGTTGTAAAAAAATTGAAAAAAGAGAAGAGACGAAATTTCTCTTTTCTTGTTTAAATACCACAACAATTAAAGAAGAACAAACAAAAGATTAATACAATGTCTAAACCTTTAATCATATCAATTCAAGATCAACAAAAATATTTAGATATTTCAACACAAAATATTAAAACAGAAATTGCATTAATGCGTAAATGCCTTGAAAATAAACATAAATTTATGGACGCCCTCAAACATTGTTCTAACTTTTTAAATGAATTAAGAAATAATAATTTAAATCCAAAACAATATTATGAATTATATATAATGGTTTATAATGGATTAGATTATCTTTCAATTTATTTAAAAGGTAATCATTCTCATAATCATTTAATTGATCTTTATGAATTAGTTCAATATGCTGGTAATATAATTCCAAGATTATATTTAATGATTACAATTGGTTCTTTATATATGAGTGTTGAAGATTCACCTGTTATTGATATAATGAAAGATATGTTAGAAATGTGTAAAGGTATTCAACATCCAATAAGAGGATTATTTTTACGTTATTATTTAATTCAAAAGACAAAAGATCAAATACCTTTAAATAATAAAGAAAATATAAATTCAAGTATTCAATTTATTATTTCAAATTTTATTGAAATGAATAAACTTTGGGTTCGTTGGCAACATCAAGGTCATTCTTCTGAAAGATTAAAACGTATAGAAGAAAGGAAAGAATTAAAAATTTTAGTTGGTTCAAATTTAGTTAGATTAAGTCAAATGGATTTAATTGATTCAATTTATTATAAAAATAAAATTTTACCACTTTTAATTGAACAAATTGTTAAATGTAAAGATTCAATTGCTCAAATTTATTTACTTGATGTAATTATTCAAATATTTCCTGATAATTTTCAATTATTAACATTAAATGAATTTTTAGGTTGTTTATTACAATTAAATAATGATGTTAATATTTCTCCACTTTTAATTTCTTTAGTTGATCGTTTAATTGATTATAAAAAGAGAGAATCAAATGATATCATATTAAATAATAATGAAAATATAGAAAATGAAACAAGTAGTGAATATTTTAATCATTTTATTTCTTTTATTGGAAATTTAAATAAATTAAAACCAGATTTAGATCCTCAACAATACTGTTTAATAATTCAAAAAATTGTTACTTTATCAATTGAATATTATCCAAATAATTTTAATAATTTAAATATTATTTATCGTTTAGCATTTAATAAATATATGACAAATCCTGAAATTCAAACAGATCAATATAAATTAATTTTATTAAGTCCAATTGAACATTTTGATAATATTAAAAATTTTTTTAAATTAGATGATTATTATATTAAATTATTTCAATTACAAAAAAATATTGTTAAAAATGAAATTATGATTTCAATTATAAAATCATTTTTAAAAAATGATATTAAAATTTCAAATTTAAATGAATTAAATTATATTTTAAAATTATTATCACAATCAATTTTATCAAAAGATGAAATTGAAATTGAAAGTGAAACAAAAATTGATTTATTTGGTAATAATAATAATAATAATAATAATTTAAATGATGAAAAAAAATCATTTTCAATAATGACAATTGAATATGAATATTTAAATAAATTTTTACATTTAATTTCTGTTAATAATAATAATCCAATTGAAACTTATAAATTAATTCAAATTATTGAACCTGTTTTAATTCAAGGTGAGATTGAATTAATTTATCCAACTTATATTTCAATTCTTTTAAATTTTATTAGAGTTTATTATTATTCAACAATTGATGGTAATAATGATGATAATTATAATTATAATGAAGAAAATAAAGATAAAATTGAAAATGAAAACAATGAAGAAGATGAAAATAAAAATGAAATTAAAAATGAAAATCAAGACAAGGATTCAAATAATGAAAATGATCAAAATGTGATAAAAGTTAATCAAAGTAAAGATGAAAAGAAAATTATTATAAAAATGTTTAATAAAATTTCACAATTAATAAATGATATAAAAATCATGATTCCAATTAAAGCATTAAATCTTAATTTACTTTGTGCAGAAATTGCAAATGAATGTATTTTAGTTAATATTTGTTATGAATTTTTTATTGAATCATTTATAATTTATGAAGAACTTTTAATTGAATCAAAATCACAATTTCAATCAATTTTATCAATTATGAATAAATTAATTTCAATGAATGAATTAATAACTTTAAATATGGAAGATTTTGATAAATTAATTACAAAAGCAGCAATTTATGGTTCAAGATTATTAAAAAAGACTGATCAATGTAGAGCAGTTTATAATGCATCTCACCTTTGGTGGATTATAAAAGAAATTGATGAAGATTCAATTCATATATCATTATCATCAATTGATATTGATTCTGATCAATATCATGATAATAATAATAATAATAATAATGAATGACGATGATGATGATTTAAAACGTATATCATTAAAAAAGGATGATAAAAGAGTTCTTGAATGTCTTCAAAAATCACTAAGAATTGCAGATTCTATAATGGATTCTAATGTAAAACTTGAATTATTTGTTGAAATTTTAAATCAATCACTTTATTTTTTCATTCATGGGAATGAAATGGTTAATGTTAGATATTTAAATGGATTAATTGAATTAATTGGTAATAATTTTAAAGAACTTGGAATTAAATTTGATAATGGTGGAAGTAAATTTGATGGTACTTGGAAACATTATAATAGAACATTAAAATATTTTAAAGAACAAAGGGCAATTGATGCACGTTTTCATGAATTAGTATTAAATTGATTTATAAAAAGTATTGATCATTAAAAATAGGTATGATTATTTTATTTATTACTTTTTTTATTATTAAATTTTATATATATCACATATATACAAAACAAAAGGGGGGTTTATAATGTAAAACTAGATCAATATATATTACTGGCAAAAGGATTGTAATCCTAACTTTTCCATAACATTTTCTAAACCTTCATTAAAAATATCTTTTGTAATATTGAGAACATCATTATTACAAATATTATTCTTTTTATTGTCAATAATATCATTACTATTATTTTTCCAACAATATTTTAATCCTAAACCTGACTTAAAACTTTTATATTTGGATGGGTTCGTAAATCATGAATATTTGTTGATGATAATTCAATTTGAAGTAAATGTTCAATTTCAGTTTGAGTTTTATCACCATTAACTTTTATAATTTCAGTGATTTGTTTGATTAACTTTTTAGTATTTAATAATGAATTTCGTTTTGGTGTTGATTTTGGTGTTAATTTTAATTTTGATTTTGATTTGAAATTATTATCATTTTCATTATGAGTTAAATCAAAAGAATCATAAGTGAAAGGTGAACAATCATTATAATTAACAGTCATATTGTTAAGAATAATTGGATCAATATTTTCAATATATCTACCACCAATTTTACCCATCATTACTTTTCGACGTTCATTCCTTTTATAAAGCTCATTAGGAGATAAATCACGCTTTTGTTTCTTCAAATATTCATTTTGTTTATTATTTTGATGATTAATAATACCATTAATAGGTTGTTGAATTGGTGTTTGTTGTGGAGTTATTAACATTGAATTTTCCATTACCATCATTGATGATTGTGATAAACCTTCAGTATTATAATTAATAGAATCATTAGAAATGATTAAAACTTTCGAACAAGATGGGATAGGACTTGTTGTTGAATATATATCATTTTGAATTGAATTCAATTTTATGATACGCTTTGAAAGTACACCTGGAGGTAATACTGAGTATTGTTTGTTGTTATATAATTCAAAACAGGACGACATATCAATCAAATTAATTAGTTTATATGGGAAAGAAAAAAGTTGGGGAAAGGAAAAGGAAGAAGAAAATTTAACATGTATCGGATGGTATTTAAACTATTAATAATAATTGTATTGTATTATCCATATAATGTCGTGATGTGACGATACAAATTGTTTTAATCTTTACTGATCTGAATTCAAATCTGTACTGATCTTGAAAAGGAAATATGAGAGATCTGGACACATTGACGAATTACTAAAAACAGTTTAAATACCGACATGAAACGAATCTACTCATACAACATGAACTGTATTAAATAAACAACTAATACTGTCATTATTACTACACAAGAATTACTACAAAAGACTGTGTCTTTAAAGTGATTAAACCCTCAATTCAATTCAGTCCAATTCAATTTTATATGTGACATATGACGGGCTGTGCAAGACAGAAAAAAAAAATTTTTTTCTTTTTTTTTCACGAAACTATAAAAAGGCGAGTTTCCCGCTGTTTTAACATTTTGTCCTTTCCAATTACTGTTAAGACAAAGAAATATTCAATTATGTTGACAGAGTATTGAAGACACTACCATGATGTATTTTTATTAAATTACACAGCCGAACACTGTTCAAACGAGAACGTTTTACAATGATCGGTTTCTTCTAGTGTTTTTTTCAAATAAAGACATTTATAAACTTTAAAGAGCCTAAAACGCATCCTGATGAAAACTGAGTTCTTCTTTCCCATTCTTACTCGACTATGACGACACGGCATACAACTGTCTCGGTTTAGATATGACTCCCTTCGCGGGGATGTTCATTTTTCTGAATCCTCGTCATTCGTTTCTATCTTTGTTTTGCTTATCTCTTTTGATAAGTAGACTAAAGTTTTTTGATTCGTCTGGGGGACTTTACTAGCCAGTACACTTTAACACTTCTGAATGCACATAAAACTTTTAATTTGTTTTTCTTTTACTCTGTCTTCTTCAATTGTAAATTAAATTATAAAAATGAAAAAAAAAATCTAAAGGATTGGATTTTTTTTCATTTCTTTTAACATATTAAAATTAGTGACATATTTTTCTAAGTGATGAACGCTCCAAACATTCGCAGTTTCCACGGTAATTGTCCCAATATGATGTTGACTGAACCCAATTTTGTTCAACCTCGGGGCAATGGTGACCGCTTTTGACCTTCCATGGATGTCTGATGAAAAATACACAAACCTTTTAGTAATTATTAATCTTTAACTTTTAAACCTTTAAATTCATTTATTTATTAATTAGTATTATTTTACTAGTAGTACAAAAAGTTTGTTATATCGTTTTGTTGTTTCATTTTACCTTATTTTTTCTTTACTGGTTTGTACAACCATCTAAAGCTTCATTATCCCATGGGACATCTTTATCCCCCCATGATAAATTATCAGCTCCCAAAGCTGCTAATTGATCATCCATTACTTCATCAGGTGGTGGATGAAGTTCATTAAATAATTCCATTTCATCATCAACAATTTTTCTTAAATTTTTATTTTCATCAGAATAATCTGGTGAATCAAATACTTCTTTAATCTTTTTTAAATGATCGTACTGTCGATGGTACCTTTCATCACAATTAGAATGATTTTTAAAATAACTTTCATAACGTATTAAAGCAGATGAAACTGTATCATATAACATATCTTTACCTGTTAATTTTTCTAAAGCATTTTCTAATAATCCTACAGCATCACCTTCTAATCCAAGAGCACCCATTAATTGATCTAATAATTGATCATCTTCTAAACCTTTAGAAGTAGAATCTTCAGCTGCTTGCTCTTCTTCTTTAAATCTAACAAATGTTTCTTCAACAACCTTTTGAAAACCTTGTGATTTGGTTTGGGGAATATTATCAGTTTCATTAGTCTCTTCACCACCCTTTTTCTCATTTTCATTTTCATTTTCATTTTTATTTTCAATTTCAGTTTCAATTTCTCCACCAGCAAATTCATCAAGGTATTCATCTAAATCACTTAATCCATCATCACTCATACTGATATTATGTCGTTTCGTAATCTTTTTTCTAATATTTCTCTTTAACAAACAAACTAAACGAATAAAATGTAAATTTTTATTATCCGTCAATTTTATTGAGAGAGAAATGAAAATGAAAAAAAAAAAAAAAGAAAGATACTTTCCATTTTCATTTCCATTCACTTTTCCATTTTAATCTTTAAGAAAGTTACAAAGTTTCTTTTATAATATACATATAGTAAATATAAGAAATGGTACAAAGGGATTTATGTACAGAAAGGATTCAACAAGAACGTAAACAATGGAGAAAGGATCATCCATTTGGATTTTATGCAAAACCAACAAAGCAAGAAGATGGTTCATTAAATCTTCATTCTTGGACAGCTGGTATACCCGGTAAACCAAATACATTATGGGAAAATAGTACTTATCCATTAACAATTAATTTCCCAAATGAATATCCAGCAAAGCCACCAAAAATTCAATTCCCAGCACATTTTTATCATCCAAATGTTTATCCATCTGGTACAATTTGTTTATCAATTTTAAATGAAGATGCTGATTGGAGACCTGCAATATCTTTAAAGCAATTACTTTTAGGTATTCAAGAATTATTAGATACACCAAATCCAAATTCTCCAGCACAAGAACCTGCTTATAAAGCTTTTACTGCTGAAAAAGCTGAATATATAAAAAAAGTTAAAGAACAAGCTAAAAAATATGCTACAAAATCAACATGATATTCTTGTTTCCTTTGTAACACACATTGTTTATATATATATATATATATATATATATAAAAAAGTGTAAATGTATATTTATGTAAAATAAAATCATTATTCTGTCTTTTTATAATCAATAAACCTTGTTAAATTACTAACAGTATCTTCACTACGCTTTTTTAATCCAATTTCTTGATTTTTATCAATATTCTTGTAAATTTTTTTATAATCTTCTTTAATATTTTCTAATACTTCATTTAAACCACCATCATGATAAATTGGTTTATTATAAATATAATCATCATCAAATAAATCAAAAATTGAATTAATTGATTCTTGTAAACAAATTTCAACAATATAACCAAATTTTGAATGAAATTTTGCAATTGATTTTAATTTATTTAATTGATCTTTATAAAATGTTAATGGTTCAATTAATAATTTATCAACAATAAATTTTGAGATTAATTTAACAAATTCAATATTTTGATTATTTTTACTAATATTTGTTAAATATGGTATAAATGTAATAATAAATTGATTTAACATATTAATTTCATCAATTGATATTAATTCATTTTCAATCTTTTTAAAATCAATTAATTTAATTGAAATTTCAATTAAATTTTTAACAATTGGAATATTCTTTAAATAAATTTCTTCACGTAAATTCTTTGAAACATTAATTGTTAAATCAAGGTAATTAATTTTAAATAAAATAAAATCACATAATTGTTCAATATTATTATTATTATTATTATTATTATTATTAATTTCATTAATTTTAGAATTTAATTGAATTGTTAAATTTTCATTAATTTCATTTAATTTATTTAAATTTGGTATTGGTCCAACAGTTGAAATTAATAAAATTAATGAATTATTTAAACAAATTAAAATTTTTGAATTTTTAAAATTTTTTAAAATTAATTCATTTAAAAATGGTAAAATTTTTTCTTTTGTTTCATTTATAAATGAAATTGATTTCTTTTGTTCAGATTCAAATAAAAATCCAATAATTTCAATACATGTTGATAATAAATCTAATGTTGTATCTAAAATTTGAAAATTAATTTTAATTTCATCATTTATTTCATTATTAGAATTTAATTGTTTAATAGTTTCATCAATATTAACCCTTGATAAAATTTCAAATAATTCTTTAACAACTTGATCAATTTGACCACCACCAAGTTCACCATTAAATTCACAAATTTGAAAATTAATTCCAATAATATAAATTTTACCTAAATCACCTAATTGATCTAACTTTGTGAATAATGGTCCTGATGCTTGAATAAAGTTATATTCATTTGATAATTTATTTAAAAATATTTCTGAAATTGTTGAAAGATCAAAAAATAATTGTAAAATACTATTTAATGATTTAATAAATTCTTTTGAATTATTTGTTGATAAAATAAATTCATTTAAAATATTGAATAATCCTTTTATAATATTATTTGATTCTAATTTTGATATAATTTGTTCATTAATAATTTCAATTGTTAATTCCATACAAATTGAATCTAATAATCCAACTAATGATTCTAAATATTCATTAATTAAATTTGTTTCTTCTTGTTTCTTTTCTTCTAATAATTGAAAACATTCTTTAATACCTGATTCAATTACAATCCAAATATCTTTACGCCATAAATGAATTGCTAATTCATATTCTTCTTCAATTATAAGATTACGTAATAAACCCAATGCACTTGAACGAATTTCAATATTTGAATCTGTTACATTATTTGATAAAATTAATTTAACAAGTCCTGATTTAAGGAATGATTTACGAATTTCTGTTGAATCTATCAATAATGTAATTGTTGAAAGTGAAGTTTGACGTTCTGATGGTATTGTTGAAGTTAATTTATTTAATAAAATCGGAATTTGAGAATTTATTGTTGGTGTTTCATTATTTGTTTTATTAATTAAATTAGAATTTGATCCTAAATGTAATCTATTTGCTTTATGACGATGCTGTGAAAGTTTTGACCTTTTCTTAAGTTTTGCCATGATTGGTTTATTTATTTATTATTATTACTTTTATTTTATATACTTCAAAGTTCTTCAAGAAAAACTCTTTAAAAATGAAAAAAAAAAAATTTATGAAAAGAAAAGAAAAAAAAAATTTCAATTTTCGAATGCTCAGCAAGAATGATTTCAGCTCTAATTTACATTTACATTTACATGTTCAATCCTTTTTAATAGACAACTTGAGTAGCTATTATGTATGCTAACATTAAAACCATTAATTTCATTCATTTACACACTCAACTTCAAAACGTTTTTTGAAATACAAAAAAGGGCAATAAATTAGATTGATTTATCATTAACATGAGATGGGGAATTATTGCTTTATAAAAGGGAAACTATCCTCTTTCTTTTTCTCAACCATCTCTTTAACATGTCTTTCTTTATACCAAACATGATTAAGTTTATTATCTTTGCAATTTTATTGATGTTGCCTGGTGTTGTGCAAGCGGCAGATGTGTTGCCGGATAATAGCGGTTTGCAAAATAACTGTTGGAATTATGTTGCTTG
>JAJLVG010000104.1:0-20396 GCA_030564585.1 Martiniozyma abietophila
ATTTAACAAAAAATACATTTAACCATTAAACTCAAATTTTTATAAACCTTAATATTTTATATGTAATTATAAAAGATATCAAGAGTGTGTAATATCAGTTTAAATCAAAAAAAAAAGTTTTAAAACATTCATATTTGTAAGCTGTTGAAAAAGATACCGAAAAGATAAAAAGTTTGTTTTAATTATAAAAAACTTGAAATTAATTTTGGCTGAATTAGCATATTAGTAGTCAAAATCTTATTAAGGAAGCTAGCTATTATAGATCAGTATATATTTTAAACCTGAAATAAGCAATAATCGCAAAATGATTAACATATTAAAACAATCCGTGCACCACTACCTACAAATCAGACATAAATGTTGTGAAATATAAAAAATTAAAATTGAGAAAGAATGCTCATGAACGTTTTGCACATAGTAAGAGCAAGAATATAAAATGGTATATAAATTAGCTATAAAACTCTATTTGAAAGATGCTAAACATATATAATCATTGCCTTTCTATTCAATTTTCTTGATCGCGTGTATTTCATTATACTGTCGTTCTTTTCAGGGCTGTTCCAATAATTATCCGTATATATCCAGCCATCTTTTTTACTTAATTTTGAATTATATAATATATTCCAGCTGTCATCAATCCATTTCAAATACGACCCAAAAGATGGTAAACTTGTAAAATTTTCTTTGTAATTTAAAGTATCAGAAACTTTTAACGAATCTTTAAAGCATTGTTCTAATTCATTTATTTTTGATTTATTACATTTTAAATTTAAAAAACTGTATGGACCCCTTTCTAAAATGAATAAACTTTTACACCATCCAATACCAATCCAACGACGTTCATTTTCTAAAATTTCAAATTGAACAATTTTTGTATTTATATTTGGAGCATCAAGTATTATAATACCAATATCAAGATAATCAGATACAAATTTGTTTGTTTTATTGTTATTTGAATTCACATTGAAAGGATGATCAATGATATGAGTTTGCTGGTTATAACGTTGACCAATAACCAGCTGAAAGATATAACGAATTGGTTTCCAACGCCAAAGAATGGCACGAGTCGCAATAAACCATGTAGAAAACCATGTACATAATATGAAAATAACTAAAAAAGTGAAAATTTTGACATTTATAATATACGTCATTAAAAATATATGAAACGGGGTCAATAATAAAAGTGTCAGAGTAAGTTGAAATAATTCAAAATTTGAAATAACTGATTTGTTTGATGATGACGACTCCGGAAACAAGTAATCACATATTTGATTGAAATTATGTAAACTATCTAATACATCTTTAAGGGTTAAATAATTGTTGTTCCCATCAACTTGAACATCGATTTGAGTTAAAATTTGATCACTATTCCGATCATCAGGTAAATTTCTTAGTTTATGATGATCATCATCCATTGAAACAATTCCACTTCCTATATTAATATAAGACCTTTCAATTGTCCAAATGGTAACACAAATAATAAGAACAATAAAAGTTGGTAAGATGAATAAACTGAAACGATCGCTTCGAAGGATTAAAACACAAGAAAGAGCCAACCAAACAAAATTTCTACAATTAGCAGGAGTAGTCCATGTAATAGATAAAAGAAATTTGTTTGCAAGTAATAAAAAGGGGTAAACTGAATACAGACACGAAGTAACTAATAGAGGAGTCTTATGAAGAAGGGAAGGGATATTACCATGTTTGATAGAAGGTGATGATGATACAAAAGTAGCACGAACTGGTTGTGTCATAATATGGCCATCGCTTCTTTTGAAATAACGTGTCACAGGGTTTGTATTGTATAAATGATTCAGATGGCTTTCTTATCTAGCTCTCCAACCTTATTTGAATATGAAAAGTTAAAAAAACTGATGACGCCAAAAGAGTTGACGATTATTGTGTATTACATAAGCAGAATTGAAATAGATAATTAGTATTTAAAATTTGAACTTCGAATCAAACTTACACCTTTTAATTTACATGAAAAGAGAATTACACACAAACACAATGGCATCAGCAGAGAAGAGTACACCAGAAGAGTTCATCAAGCGTCTTGAAGAGGATGATGAGTTTGAAGATTTCCCTCAAGACTCATGGACAGAGGAAAGCACTGTTGGCGCTACCGAAACACATCTGTGGGATCAAAGCTGGGAAGACGAAGACGACACAAAAGATGAATTCACTGCGAGACTTAGGTATGTATAGTTGAAGACTAATCTCTTCTTTTTGTTCAATTCACTACTTTTTGAACTAGTTTACTAACATTTGGTTTTATCTTTGTGGATATTTTCCACTACCTACTACGATAGAGAGCAACTTAAGAATAACGCAGAAAAATCTAATACTTGATTTAATGTTTAATTATTTTATTACTTGTTTTTTTTACAAAAGTTTAAATCTGTATATCTTTCAGTTGATTTAGTTTTAAGGATCTTTAAAAGTTTAACTACTATCTGGAAAGAAATGATTTTTGGAGGTCCATTTTAAAAGTTGCTGATTGAAACAATTTGATTGCACTTACTGCCTTCTTTAATACAAACTTATATTAAACTGTAGTTATATATATATATATATGTCTTTGGATTGCAATTTTAATATAACGAGCATTTCTCTGTATGATTATAATTTTTTTTGATTTGTAAAGAACAAACCGCGATGGCGAAACAAAATTTTGTTTTGCCACCAAAATTGACAATTGTGTTATAGGTAAAGAAGTACACAATACAATTTAACCCGAAGTATACAATGGCTACATTAGAAGAATTGGAATCAACTGCACCAGCGATTGATATTGATGATGATATTCTTAAATCATCTACAACAGATATCAAGAATAGAACCAAACTTCTTGATAACGAAATTAAGATTTTCAAATCTGAACTTCTTAGGCTTCAACATGACAAATCTGTTATGCTTGGAAAGATAAAAGATAATAAAGAAAAAATTAAAAACAATAAACAATTACCATATTTAGTTGGTAACGTTGTTGAACTTCTTGATTTGGATGCAGAAGAAGATGCTAAAAATCAAGGAGCTAATGTTGATTTAGAAGCAACAAGGGTTGGAAAATCAGCCGTTATTAAAACCTCAACGCGTCAAACCGTATTCTTACCACTTATTGGTCTTGTGGATCCTGAAAAGCTTAAACCAGGAGATCTCATTGGTGTCAATAAAGATTCTTACCTTATTCTTGATACTTTACCTTCTGAATATGATTCTAGAGTTAAAGCCATGGAAGTTGATGAAAAGCCAACAGAATCATATGCTGATATTGGTGGATTAGATAAACAAGTTGAAGAATTAGTGGAGGCTGTGGTGTTACCTATGCAGCAAGCAGAAAAATTCAAAAATCTTGGTATTAAACCTCCAAAAGGTGCCCTTATGTATGGTCCACCAGGTACAGGTAAAACCCTTCTTGCAAGGGCTTGTGCTGCACAATCAAATGCTACATTTTTAAAACTTGCAGCTCCGCAATTAGTTCAAATGTTTATTGGTGATGGTGCCAAATTAGTGCGAGATGCGTTTGAATTAGCTAAAGAAAAGGCTCCTACTATTATTTTTATTGATGAATTGGATGCTATCGGTACGAAAAGATTTGATTCTGATAAATCTGGTGATAGAGAAGTTCAGAGAACTATGTTGGAATTATTGAATCAATTAGATGGTTTTGGTTCCGATGATCGTGTCAAAGTTTTAGCCGCTACTAATAGAGTTGATGTTTTAGATCCAGCTTTGTTAAGATCTGGTAGACTTGATAGAAAAATTGAGTTCCCACTACCGTCAGAAGAGTCTCGTGCACAAATTCTTCAAATCCATGCAAGAAAAATGACAATTGATGAGAGTATCAATTGGAAAGAGTTGGCAAGATCAACTGATGAATTTAATGGTGCTCAATTAAAGGCCGTTACTGTTGAAGCAGGTATGATAGCTCTTAGAAATGGCCAATCTGCGGTTAAACACGAGGATTTTGTTGAAGGTATAGGTGAAGTTCAAGCAAGAAAGACAAAGAGTGTGTCCTTCTATGCTTGATTGTATATATATATAGATACATGCGATCTTCAAGGAAAGATTTAATGAAACCATATATAAATCTAAATAATTAAAAAGTATTAGAAACTTAAATACCATTCAAAAAGTTATGACATAATAGCAGAATATTTTGTGGACGCTGAAAGGAACTAACAAACGGGTTTACCTTACCGGAAAAATAATCCCAAAATTATCATTGACATACAATATATAGTTACCAACAACTAACAAGATATTTATTGGATATACGGAGTGGGACATCGACTGGAAATTAAAAAAGTACCTGTAGTTTATGACCGAATGTTTAAAATATGGAAGTAGAATTGGTGACTTCAAAGCAGAGTAAATCAAAAATTGAAAGGAGACGTTCCTCCATGAACCCACAGCCATATACGATATATCCTAATTAAGAATACCAACAATGCCATTTTCACCACCAACAACAACTAAACTCGTTTCAAGAGGATGGAATTGAACACATGTAACATTTCCAACCACAAGCTTTGTATCACTTTTAGAGTCTTTGCTATCTGCTTTTCCAGAAACATCTATCTTTCTAATTAATAATGCTTTATTCCAATCCCAAAAGTAAATGCCACCATCACCCGTACCAAAAATTAATGTTTTTCCATCAGGTGTAAATGTAGGTCCTTGGGATAATGATGCTCCTTTTGCAGAAGAACCATCGTGAACCGCAAAAGATTTAGCAAGACTATGTATCTTTTTTGTTCCGTATTCTGTATTATATCCTGTAGTGTAAGTAACTAAATCTCCACCAATTTCCTCACCGACAAAATATGAGCCAGAAGGATGGATACATAAACGCTTAATTGATAGCTTTGTAGATATATGCTTATCAGGCATATTAATTTTTAATGGCCAAATATTTAACGATCTATCTAGTGATGATGAAATGAATTTAAGTGATAATCCTAACAATTCATCATTTGAACTCTGATCTATACTTATATCAGTGTACCAAGGTTTAATAAACTCTAAATCTGTGATTGCAGCTTGATGATGGTTCTCATATATTTGTATCAAATGATCCCCATTTTCCTTAGCATCTGTATAAATCTTGTAATGTTCGATTTTTCCTGATTCTAAACCAACTAAAATTTCAGAGATATGATCTATGGGGACAAATTTTGCAACAGTTGGCCGTGTAATCATCTTCTTTTCAAAAATAACTTTACCAGACTCAACATCCCAAACCTTTATCCATTTATCTAAACCGCATGAAACAAATAAATCACCGGTACAATTAAAATTCACGCCTATGACGGTTCCATTGTGGCCCTTATAATCTCTTAACAATCTTCCATACCTTGTTGTATCCCAAAGTTTCACAATACCATCAGGTGAATTACTTGATGTAAGATATATATGACCAAGTTTTGGATGAAATCTAACAGCAGTTATAGCATAATTTTGAAGTATTTTTGATGATGATTTATCGATTTCTGAATGAGCGTTAAATGTTTTGATTAAATTTTTAGGAGTATAATAAGTTTTGAAGCCAGGAATCAAGGTGGAAAATTTGGTTTTATAGTTTTCAGGTGGGTCCAATAAAGGTAAGAACTTTTTGGAAACATAAAGTTTTGATTTATTGGTATGTTCATTTTTATCAAATTCCTCTATTGCTAATTCTTTTTGATTGACAGTACTAACGTTATCGATTTCTCTATTAGTTTGTACACTATCATCATCATTTCCCCACTTATAGGCAAATATGTCATCACCGCCACCATCTTTCAGGTTGGATTTGTCATTTGATTTATTTATCAATTTGAGTTTTTGAAGCCTTTCTTTTTTTCTAGCCTTTGTAGCTTTAAAGCTAGTGTTAACATCAATAGTATCTGATTTATTCATCAATGCAAATGATCTCTTCTGTATATCAAATTGAGCATCATTGTGTTTTATCAAAGTGACAGGTCCTGTTATAGTCAGATGAGTATTATTCTCAATTTGTGGGAGAGTTACTGACAAAGAATTGGTAATTTCCTGATTATCTGCTATTTTTCTTTCAATAATTGCATTATCAACATCAGAATCAGAATCAGAATCAGATGAATAACGAAGTGCCAATCCACTCATATTTCTTTCAAATGTTCTCTTTGATAAACTTAAATATTCAGCAAATAAACTAGGAAAAAGGCGGTGCTAAAAGATTTTTCTTTGAAGGAAAAAGATCGAGAAGAGACATTTTTTTTTGAAATTTTTCAGTTTTTCATTAAAAAAAAGGATCCTTTAAAAGCTGTTCAATATTACAATAAACAAAAGTTGAATAATTTAAAAAATGTCGAAAAGAACAAGGCAAGAAGAACAAGTAGAAAGTGACATTGATGTTTCATCTTCTGACGAGGATGAACTTGAAATGGAAGATGATAGCGAACAAGAAGACATGGTAAATGTTGATTTTGATTTTTTCAATCTAAATCCAACAGTTGATTTCCATGCAATTAAAACCTTTTTAAGACAAATGTTTCAAGATGATTCAATTTTATTTAACTTATCAGAATTAGCAGATATGATTCTTAAAGAAGGTCATATTGGTACCACGATTAAAACAGATGGATTAGAAGGTGATCCATTTTCAATTCTTAGTGTCATCAACCTTAGTGATAACCTGAAAAATAAGTCAATAGAACCAATTATCAAATACTATTTTGAAAAATCTTCAAAAAATCCAAAATTTAATATCTTATTAAGACAATTACTTTCACCATCTTCAAAATTTAGGGTTGGTTTAATATTTTCTGAAAGGTTAGTCAATATGCCAGTTGAAACAATTCCACCAATGTATAATATGCTTTTAGAAGAAATGGAATCTGCTGCAGATAAAGATAAAGAATATAATTTTGATTATTATTTGATACCTTCTCGAATTTGTGAAATCGTTGAATCAGTTGTTGATAAAGAATTAGCTGATGAAGATGAAACTTCAAGTCGTAAGAAGACGAAAAAGACTGATAAAAATACAATTTTCGACTATGTTCACTATGAAGATGAAATACTGGAAAAGAATGCTCTTTATTATGGTTATTTTGAATTTACTAATAAGAAAGTTGATGCTGATGGTAGAAGAGTGTTTAATGATTATGCTGTTGATCCGAAACTAAGTTTATGTTTGATCGACAAAACATCTTTAATCAAGGCTGTTACGCAGATGGGAACAGAATTTTCATCTGAGTAAATCAATAATTAATTGTCTAATATACATTGTAATTATCTATATCGTTATATTTTTCTTTACAGTTGTTGTAATTGGTTGTTCCATGAGCTAATAATGCTTGCAGCTTATCTTTTGCACTGAACACCCGTACACTTTAATTTCATTGCATTTTTCTTAAAAAACCGGTTTTTTTTGTAAAACTTTCTAAATTTTTTTTTTAAATATGAAAAGTTGTACAAATTAAAGAAAAAAAAGTTTTGGCGTTTTTAAAGGTTTATCTGATTTGATCTAATTTAACACAGTTTATTAGTTGACATTTCACACAATGAAACACAATGTGGTGGATATTGCACCAAAGTGCATTACAGGTCTAGAGTTTGGTGCTTTGACCGATGCCGAAATTGTTGGTCAGTCAGAAGTTGAAGTCAATACAAGAAACCTTTATGATCTTGAAAATGGTAGAAAGCCTGTCAAAAATGGTGCTTTAGATACTAAGATGGGTGTTTCAGGAAATGCAAATGAATGTGCAACGTGTCACGGTAGTTTGTCTACATGTCATGGTCATTTTGGTCATATCAAATTGGCATTACCAGTTTTTCATGTCGGATATTTTAAACAAACAATGCAAGTTTTACAAACTGTTTGTAAATGTTGTTCAGCAGTTTTATTAGATGAAAATTTAAAAAAGAAATATTTGAATGATTTAAGGAAGCCAGGTATGGATAATTTAAAAAGAATGAGGATTTTAAGAAAAGTTTTAGATCAAGCTAAAAAGCAAAGGCGTTGTTTAAAATGTGGTGCATTGAATGGGGTTGTTAAAAAGGCAGCAGCTGGTGGTGGTCCAGCTTCACTGAAAATTATTCATGATACATTTAGATGGATTGGTAAAAAATCATCTCCAGAAAAAGAACAATGGGATGATGATTTTGATCGATTATTTGAAGATAATCCAGAATTTGAAAAGTTTTTCAAGAGATGTTATGATGATTTAAATCCCTTGAAAGTTCTTAATTTATTCAAGCAAGTTGAACCTGCTGATTGTGAACTTTTAGGTATGGATCCATCCAAAGGTGGACGACCAGAAATGTATATATGGAGATATCTTCCTGCACCACCAGTCTGTATTAGACCGTCTGTTATAATGGCAGATGCTTCAAATGAAGATGATTTAACGGTCAAATTAACAGAGATTGTTTGGACTTCTTCAATGATTAGGGCTGGTATACAAAAAGGTATTTCGATCAATTCATTAATGGAACAATGGGATTATTTACAACTTGCTGTTGGTGTTTATATTAATTCTGATATTGCTACACCATCAATGATGCAAAATGGGGGTACAAAAGCAGCCAAACCTATCAGAGGATTTTGTCAAAGGTTAAAAGGTAAACAAGGTAGATTTAGAGGTAACCTTTCAGGTAAAAGAGTTGATTTTTCAGCTAGAACTGTTATCTCTCCAGATCCAAATTTAAGCATTGATGAAGTTGCAGTTCCAGAGTTAGTTGCAAAAGTGTTAACATACCCAGAAAAGGTTACTAGATATAATAGAAAGAAATTACAAAAGCTAGTTATTACTGGTCCTGATAAACATCCAGGTGCAAATTATGTTCAAAAGAAAGATGAAGATTTGAAAAGAAACTTAAGATATGGTGATCGTTTAAAATTAGCAAAAAACTTAAATATCGGTGATGTTGTTGAAAGACATATTGAAGATGGTGATATTGTTTTATTCAATCGTCAACCATCATTACATAGATTATCCATTTTATCCCATTTTGCCAAGATTAGACCATGGAGAACATTTAGATTGAATGAATGTGTGTGTACGCCATATAATGCCGATTTTGATGGTGATGAAATGAATTTACATGTCCCACAAACAGAAGAAGCAAGAGCTGAAGCAATGAATTTAATGGGTGTCAAAAATAATTTATTAACACCAAAATCCGGTGAACCAATCATTGCCGCAACACAAGATTTCATTACTGGATCATTTTTAATATCTCGTAAAGATTCCTTTTTTGATAAGGCTACACTAACACAAATGCTAGCATCAATGTCTGATGGAGCCATGGAATTTGATTTACCACCTCCAGCAATTTTCAAACCTGTATTTTTATGGACAGGTAAACAAATTTTTTCATTATTAATAAAACCAAATAAAGACTCTAACGTTCTTATCAATTTAGATGCTAAATGTAAGACATTTCACGCACCTGAAAAGGATCAACCAAGTGAAATGTCACCAAATGATGGATACGTTCTGATTAGAAATTCATTGATCTTATGTGGTGCAATGGATAAATCGTTACTTGGTGATGGTAAGAAACATTCAGTATTTTATACAATTCTTAGAGATTATGGACCAACTGAAGCAGCAAATGCTATGAATAGAATGGCAAAAATGTGTGCACGTTACATGGGTAATCGTGGATTTTCAATTGGTATTTCGGACGTTACACCGAAAGATGATCTGAAACTTAAAAAAGAAGAATTAGTCGAAATTGCTTATAAAAAATGTGATGAGCTAATTTCCCTTTATAAAACAGGTAAATTGGAGACGCAACCAGGTTGTAATGAAGAACAAACACTTGAGGCAAAGATTGGAGGATTTTTATCAAAAGTTAGAGAAGAAGTTGGTGAAGTTTGTATTAAAGAATTAGAAAAATCCAACGCACCATTAATTATGGCCACTTGTGGTTCTAAAGGTTCTACATTAAATGTTTCACAAATGGTGGCTGTTGTTGGTCAACAAATTATTTCAGGTAACAGAGTTCCAGATGGGTTTCAAGATAGATCATTACCTCACTTTTTCAAAAATTCAAAGACTCCACAATCAAAAGGTTTTGTCCGTAACTCTTTCTTTTCTGGTTTAAATCCACCAGAATTTTTGTTTCATGCAATTTCAGGTAGAGAAGGTTTAGTTGATACAGCTGTTAAAACTGCAGAAACTGGTTACATGTCACGTAGATTAATGAAATCGCTTGAAGATTTTAGTGCAAGTTATGATCATACTGTTAGAAATTCAAGTAATGGTGTTGTTCAATTCACTTATGGTGGTGATGGTTTAGATCCATTGGATATGGAAGGTGATGGTGTTCCAGTTAATTTCAATAGAACATGGAATCATTCATTTTTTACTACTTTAAATCATAAAGATATACCGTTACAACCATTTGAAGTTAGGAAGTTAATGGATTCCTTTTTAAAACCATTGAAAGATAAACTTATTCGTGTGGACAATTTGGGTAATCTAGTTTCAAAAGAAGATTATGATAAAATTGAATACGTTGATGTTTATGATGCTGAAAGGAATTTTTATGATTCTATTAGATCATTTATTGAAAACAAATTGAATGCTTTGATTAGGATAAGACTTGAAAGAGGTTTGCCAGCTTTTGAATATGAAGAAGAATATTTGACTGAAAAGAAAACTAATGGAATTAAAGAAAATAGTGTAAATCAATTATTGAAAATTAGTGAAACAATGATTAAAACTTTTCTTGAATTATGTTGTACTAAATATAGAAAAGCGAGGGTTGAACCAGGTACAGCAGTTGGTGCAATTGGTGCTCATTCAATTGGTGAGCCAGGTACTCAAATGACATTGAAAACTTTTCATTTTGCTGGTGTTGCTTCAATGAATGTTACATTGGGTGTTCCACGTATTAAAGAAATTATTAATGCTTCAAAAATCATTTCTACTCCGATTATTAATGCAGTTTTAGTTAATGATGAAGATGAGAGAGCTGCAAGAGTTGTTAAAGGTCGTGTTGAAAAGACTTTATTAACAGATATTGCTATGTATATTGAAGATGTTTACAGAGAAAATCAAGCATTTTTACAAGTTAAAATTGATTTGAGTACGATTGCAAAATTACAACTTGAATTAAATATGGATCAAATTGTTTCTGCTATTTGTAATTCAAAATTAAAGATTTCTAGAGGTGATGTTGCAATTATAAGTAAGAATAAATTACAAGTTCTTGTTTCTGAATCAGGAAGTGATTTAAAGATTTCTTCAAGATTAGCAGGATCAAAAGAAATTTCTGCATTAATATCAAAAGATCCTGATGAGAAGGAAAGATTTGAAAAGTCAGCATTATTTTTCAAAATGCAAAATTTGAAGAGGTTATTAACAAAAGTTGTTGTTAAAGGTTTACCAAATATTTCAAGGGCTGTTATAAATGTTCGTGATGATGGTAAAAAAGAATTATTAGTTGAAGGGTATGGATTGAAAGATGTGATGGCTACAGATGGAGTTATTTCATCACGTACAAGAACAAATCATATATTAGAAACATTTTCAGTTCTTGGTATTGAAGCAGCTAGAGCTAGTATTATAAATGAAATTGATTATACTATGGGGTCTCATGGTATGGCAGTTGATCATCGTCATATTCAACTTTTAGGTGATGTTATGACATTTAAAGGTGAAGTTTTAGGTATTACAAGGTTTGGTCTTGCAAAGATGCGTGATTCAGTTTTACAATTAGCTTCATTTGAAAAGACTACAGATCATTTATTTGATGCAGCATTTTATATGAAAACAGATAAAGTTGAAGGTGTTTCTGAACGTATTATTCTTGGTCAAACAATGGGGATTGGTACTGGTGCATTTAAATTAGCTGCATGTGAAGATGTTGGAGTTAAAAAAGGCAAAAAATATGAAAAGAATGGTATTAAGGATACATGGTTTGATTCATTATGTAAAGGTATTGTACCAAAAGTAGTTGGAGTTTCAAGCTAAATTAAATTTAAAGAAGGAACATTTTACATAAGAGAGACTAAAAGAAAAGGAAAAGGAAAAGAAAAGAAAGGAAAAGAAAGGAAAAGATAGAAAGAAAATATAATAATTAATATAGATTTTTGTTTATTATTTAATGAATAGAGCTTTTTAAAGCTATCAGATAAAAAACATAGTTTTTAATATATGTCCTCATGTAATATATATATAAAAAAGATAAAGAGTGATAATAATAATAGTAAAAAGAAATTTAATAAAAACCAAAAGAAAAAGAAAAAAGATGATACCCGGCGAAAACAAGAAAATGCAAGAAATTTGAAAAACCCATATAATAAGAAAAGACACAAAGAGGAGGAGAGAAAGGAAATAATTCTTTTTTTTTCCAATTTAAAGTTGAAATTCACACAATTCAATTGAATTAAATTTCAGGAACAGATAATGATTCAGCAATAGTTAATAAAGCGCCATTATCAACAACCTGAATATTTTCAATAAGTGTCCAATCATTTTCATCATCATTACTACGACGAATCCAAAATCCTTGTTTAGAATCATTTTTAAGGTAAATAATTTGACCATTTAAAGTTTTCAATTCAACTTGATGTGGTTTTGATTGATTAAAAGGAACATTTACAGTTTCAACAACATGAGATTGAATAAAATGACGAATATTTTCAAAGATTGCATTATCTTTTTCTTGTTCATTTTCAATAGAATCAATATCAATTGGGAATTGCCAAGGTTTTAATCCAAGTTTAATCATTGCATCATTATTTGGAGCAAAAATAATAATTTGAGATTGATTTTCATCATTTAAAGTTGAAGCTGGAGTAATTGTATCACACTTTTGATAAAGATCCACAATTTCTCTTAAATAAGTAAAAAATAAACGTAAATCTTCTCTTTGAGTTAAAGCTGTTGCTAAATTTCCTTTTGCAGGTTCAAATAAAGTTGATTTAAAATCTTTAAATGATAAAGATAATAAATTATTAATTTTATCTTTAATTTGATTATAAACAGAATCCAAAGGAGTTAAATTTAAAATAATTGAATCTTTATTCTCATTTTCATTTTTATTTTCATTTATTATAACAACAGCTGAAACATCAGAACCTTTTTTAATAACATCTTTCGTATCATATAAATCTTCACCAATAATAATTGAAATTGGTCTTTTTAAATCAATTTCATCAGAATCAATATTATTAACATTCATCATAACACTATTACCATGGCATCCATCAGAATTTCTTTTAACAAGTGAAGAAACATCATCAAAATAAAGGTGAAGGTTAACAATATTTTTTGAATCTCTCTTTTCAAGTTCAAGATCAGAATCATCAATTGAAAGATCAATATTTATAATATTTTTAGCATCAGGTTGACGCTTTATTAATTTCTTTGTAGTATCTAAATCATCAAGTAAATTTAAGGAGAGGTCAATAACATTTTTACCATCAGCATGACGTTTTAATAAAGCAATATCGCCTTCTGCAATATGTGGAATGGCTGCAATATTTTTAGCTGTAACTGAAATAGCTAATGTAATATGAATTAACCAACGAATATTCATTGTATATGTGTATATATATCTTATTCTATTTATACTTGTGTCTAAAGGATTAAAATTGTTTCGTGACGGAAAATTAATTTTTTAAATGACCTTTTTGGGTGTGTACGGGTGTTTTAGATGATAAGAAGAAGAAGAAGAAGAAGAAGAAGAAGAAGAAGAAGAAGAAGAAGAAGAAGAAGAAGAAGAAAGAGTACAAAGTTGTTATATATAAAATGAGTGACTCAACATTTTGTTATATCCATGCAGATGCTTCAGCTCTCGCTGCTTCTGCATCATGGAAAATAGAAAATGATTCTGATAGCCTTTCTTCTGATGTTAGAATGCCTCAACCTACATTATTCCCTCAAATTTCAGCAACAACATTAGGACAAAATTCATCAAATAATAATATTAATGGGGAATCTAATCGTTGGTCTGAACCTGGTGAACCTTTCACAATTTCTCAATCTGAATGATTTCTCTCTCCCCATTCCTTACCATTTTATACCTTTTTTTGCTATAAATAACAAAGAATATTATATATACGCATTACGTAATATCTTCTAAAGAAAAATTAAAAAAATTCCCAGCAAAAACTGAAAAAACTGAAAAAAAATATTTTTCTCCTTATAAATCTTTAAAATCTTACTGGTTGCAAGCATTATTGCAATAATGGTTCCTAATAGACTGATATATCGTTGTTTAATTCGTGGTTATTCCACACAACCGGGGAAGTATAACTTATTATCAAAACAAACCAATAATTCATCTGATAATCAATCATCTCTTAATAATTCAACTTCAACTTCCACTTCAACATCAGCTGAAGATAATAAAACATATCAAAATACTCAACGTTTAAAAGGTATTTTATATGGTTTAACAACAATTTCTTTATTCATTGGATTTGTTTCAGCTTATGAAAATCAAAATTGGATTAAATCAAAATTTTATAATGAAAATTTACAAACTTTTGATGAAATGTATGATAAAATTAAGCAAAAGAAAAAAGAAAAAAATTTACAATTTGATTTAAAAGCTAAAACTGTTACAAATCCATTAGATAGTACAATTCCTGGTGTTTATATTTGTGGTAATAATTTAAATGGAATTGTAAATCCAAATGATCTTGATCAATCAATTATTCCTTATTTTAAAAGACTTGATATATTTGATAATTTTATTATTAATGATATAAAATTATCTGAAAATTCAGGTGCTTTAATTGATGATAAAGGTAATCTTTTTCAATGGGGAAAAGGATTTAATGGTGATTCATCAAAATCAACTTTAAAAGGATTAAATTTTAAAAAGATTGAAATTTCAAATGGTTGTATTTATGGTTTAACAAAATCTGGTGAAATTTATTTTATTGCTGAAAATTCTAAAAATCAAAATGAAACTAAAAATAAGATTAAAAATAATTTATTTTTTGGATCAAAAATTGTTAATTATTATAAAATTAATTCTAAAACTAAATTTAATGATATATCTTCAGGTTTAAATCATCTTGTTTTATTAGATAAATCAAATAAAGTTTTTACAATGGCAACTGGATTACCAAATACTTCAATTAATCAATCTTTTGGTCAATTTGGTTTACCAGAATATTCTCAATTTGATATTCCTCCACCACCAAATGAATTAAAAGAAGTTGTTTTATTAAATAAATTTATTGATTCTAATGGCTCAATAAAAAATAGAAAGATTGATCAAATTGCAACAGGTGATTATTTTTCTATTGCAAGGGATGATTCAGGATTTATCTGGGCTTGGGGAAAAAATACCTTTGGTTCAGTTTGTAAAAATTTAAAATTTGATACAGAATTTATTTCTTATCCCGTTAAAATAATGGGATTTAATTCTCATTTTAAAAAATCAATGATTCCACATAGTATTGATATTAATGCAGGTGGTGATACAGCATTTGCTACTTTAATTGTTTCTGATGTTTATAAATTATTTGAAGAATCTATTAGATCATCATCATCATCAAAAACTTTTAAAGATATTGCAAATTCATCAGATTCTTATCTTAATAAATATTATTTTTCTTGGGGTCATGGCCTTCAAGGAACTTTAGGTTTAGGTAATTCTAAATTTTTACATTTAGCTTGTGAACCAAAAAGAATTTATAATTTAGAACAAATTTCTGAATTTGATGAAAATTCAGGTAAAATTATTCAAATTGGTGTTAAAAGATGGAGTATAGGTCATAGACATGTATTCATTGAATTAAATAATGGTGATGTTATGGCATGGGGGGATGGAAGTCATGGTGAATTAAGTGATGGTAAAAAAATACGTAGAGGTGGTAGTGATAACGTTCCAAAATTACTTGAACCTTCTTTAAAAGATAATGAAATTAATCAAAATTCTTTAAATAAAAAATGGAAAAAAGAAAATGGATTTTTACAATTATGGGATAATGGTAAAATTCATCAAGAAGTTATTGCAGGTTGGGATACAACTGCTCTTGTTTATAAACGGAATTAAAATCAGTTCTATTAAGTTTTCTTTTTTTTTTTTCTGTATTTTATTATACATACATATTTTTAAATTATATATCTATTAAATGAAACTTGTATATATTAATCTTTGAATGTATCAAGAGGTAAAAATAAAATTGACAACTTTAGTGATATAATAAAATAAGTATTATACGATGAGCTTAAATTTATAATTAAATAATTTAGATATGACTTAAAATAGTTGAGTTTTTGGATTGTGTGTGTTTATATATTTTGTTTTTCCTTCTCTCCGCAAAAGTGAATTACGTGTGGGGGAAAAATGACGCAGAAAACTAATGCCATTACACAACAGTTTTGAACAACTACACCAAATTATATAACAAATGTCTAATAAATCATTAAGAATAGTTTTACTTGGTGCACCTGGATCTGGAAAAGGTACAGTGACTTCAAGATTATTAGCAAAACATTCAAACATTCATACTTTATCTACTGGTGATGTTTTAAGACGTGAAATTAAAAACAATACTCCATTAGGTTTAAAAGCTAAAGAAAGTATTAAAAAAGGTCAATTATTAGATGATTTATTAATGGCAGGTGTTGTTAAAACAGAATTATTACGCACGAATTGGCTTATTAATGATGAATCATTTTTATTAGATGGATTCCCACGAACAATTGGTCAAGCTAAAGCATTAAAAGAAGTTTTAAAAGAAGAAAAGAAAGATATCAATTGTGTTGTAGAATTAGATGTTCCACCTAGCGTTATATTAGATAGAATCACTAATCGTTGGGTTCATGAAAAGTCAGGTAGAGTTTATAATTTGAAATATAATCCTCCAAAGGTTCCATTTAAAGATGATTTAACAGGTGAACCACTTATCCAACGTACTGATGATACACCTAAAACATTTGGTATTCGACTAGCAAAATATTTTGAAGAATTGACCCCCCTTAGAAAGTATTACCAAGAACAAGGTGTTTATCATATTGTTGGTGGAGAAACTAGTGATATCGTATTCCCTAAACTTGCTGAAGTGATTCAAAATCAATTGAAATAAATTGAATTAAATAAAGAAATTTATTAAGAATGTTCTATGATTTGTAAAGAATATAAAATAATGGATGATTAATAGATACATTCATCTTCTATTTTGCTTTAACTTCTAACCTTTATAGTTCAATATAGAAACAGTTATATTATTTATTTTTTTGTCTCATTCAAAACATATATACATATCATTTCATAAAATTCAGTAACCCAAAGTTAATGTTTCGTTTTTATTATTCTTTCATTTGCTCATGAGCAAGAGGGTTATCGTTGTTAAATTGAAGAAACAAATTTTTTTTTTTCTTTTTTTTTTCGTAATAAAATTCAACTAAAAAAAAAGGCCCTTAAAATTTAAAGCTTTCAAAATGATTGTTTTCGTAATGATGTGATTGTTGTTAATGATGTTCATGACATGAGTTTAATAGTAGTAAACATTGTTACTCTAACATTATAAAGAGTACCTATCATGTTAAATAAATTAGTAATTATAAATGATATAGTAAACCTTGTAACAATCATATGCAGCATATAGCACCCGATACAATAAAACGTTTCTTGGCTATTAATTCGATATGCTAGTCTTTAATAATATAAATATAATAATTTAATATATATTTATAAGCTGTTAAGTATTTAATTAATTTGGTGATAAATGTATTGTTTACGTTGTATTATAAATAGTCCTTAGAATTCAGTCTTGATTTGTTTGTAATTTCTTAAAGTAAAATAGTTCAGCTTTTTTTCACGTTTTAAACCTTCTGACTTTTTTTTTTCTCTCTCTTTGTGTTTATAAATTGTATATAAAAAGATAAACTTAAAGCAATTATTGATGGCTAAACAGAAGAGGTGCTCGAGCGTTGAAAAACCTGTAAAGAGAGTAATCAAAGCCTGTTTAGTTTGTCGTCAGCGTAAAGTGAAATGTGATGCTTCTGTTAAATTCCCATCAAGATGCTCAAATTGTGAACAATTCGGAATCACAAATTGTATCATTCCTCAACCAAAAAAAAGATCAAGTAAAAAAATTAAACAGATTTTAATGGACCATCCGGAACTATTATTTAATGATTCTAAAGAAAATTCACATGATGACGATGATAATGATGATGATGATGATGATAATGATAATGAAATTACAAATAATATAAATGATAATAATAATAATAATATTATTATTGATCCACCTTCCTCATCATCAAAATTAAATGTCCGAAGTATTCCCGATTATGTTACAAATTTCAATGAAGGTTGTTTAATTGAACTAAATGAAATTAAATTAAACCATCAAACAGCTTTAAGACAAAAGTTAGATGTTATGTCAAAACCTGAATATTATGGTAATACAATGGCATTACCTATAACACATCAATTCCTTCAAAAATATATTGAATCAAATTTAGATCGCTATAATGGTCCAATTTCAATAAATATAAATGATTATAATTATTTAAGTGAAATGGGTTGCTTTAATTTACCAAATGAATCAACTTGTTGGTGTTATATTGATTTATACTTTAAATTAGACCACCCTCAATTTCCAATTGTTAATAAAACACAATTTTATAGAGATTATAAAGATTTAAAAAATCCTCCAAGTTTAGCTTTATTACAATCAATATTATATGCAGGTTCAAGTAGTTTAAATGATCCAACTTGGTCTGAAGAAAGAAAATTAAAACAAAGTTCAATTTCATCAATTTTAAACAGGCGTGCAACATCTTTATTAGAAATGAGAACAGAACCTGATCCATTTTGTCAAATTCAATCTTCTTTAATTTGTGGAAAATATTGGAGACCAAATGTTATGAATATTAAAACAACTGAATTTAGTTTGACTTACACAAATATTTGGAAAGCTTATTCTTTAGGTATGCATAAAGATTTAAAAAATTCAAAAGAATTATCAATAACAGAAAAAAAGATGTATAAACGAATTTGGTGGTCAATTTATTTAAAAGATTGTTACCTTTCTTATACTTTGGGTCGACCTTGGTGTATCCATGAAAATTCATATAATGTTCCAATGATTGAAATAAATGATTTAATTGATGAAGAGAATATGTCAATAAATGATTTAACAAAAGAACAAAAAACTGCAGCAATGTTTTTTGTTTATAGAGTTAGATTAACTGTTTGCCTTAAACAAATTTGTTCAAATATTAGAAAACTGAGAGAACTAACTAGAAAAAATTTACCAGTTACAGATTTATTAATTGAATCAGATCAATTGTTAATTGATTGGATTGAAAGTTTACCAGTTGAGCTATCATTTAGAATTGATTCAAAAAATAATAATATTTTAAATGCCATGTTATCTATTGAATATTATTCTTTATTGCTATTACTTCACAAAACTCATATCTTAAAGGACCAAGAAATTAAGGATGGTAGTACTCAATATTTACCATCTTGGAGTATTACTTTTAAATCGGCTCATATGATTACTGTCATTGCTTCCTACTTGGTTGATAATAATTATATATCGAGTTATCAATCAATTTTTTGTTTGGCTTTAAATTCTTCATGCTCAATGATGTTATACCATCTTCATAGTCAAGATGAAAATATTTCTTCATTAGCTGATAAAGATATACAAATTTGTATGAAAATATTGAAATCATTATTTACTGATTGGCCTTTAGCTTATCTTACTTATTACGTTTTGAAAATATTTTATGAAGATAAAGAAAAAAGAAAATCACTTGTTCATTGGATTCTTACTAAATCATGGGATCGAAGCTCAACGAAACAATTTAAAAATTCAAATGCTACTGATGATGAAATAATTCTTCCAAAAATCATTCCTCCTGAAGAAAGAACACCATCAATACTCAATATGAATTATACAAATTCTACTAATAATACTCATATTGATACTAAAGAAAATGCCGATTTTTTTAATGAAAGATTTACTTCAAAATCTAATTCTAATGTTTATTTAGATGAAAGTAAAGGACTTAATAAAACTTACGGTAATAGTCAAATGTTAATGACAAGGCTATTATTAGGCCCCCAGCAACGATTGGCACCACCACAAATACACACCCCCCCTCCTCCACATTCTTCAAAAAGTAATTCGATTGATTCTAATCATATTCAATCGTTTACTTCTCCTCCTCCATCTACAATTTTAAACGGATATCCAAAAATACCACCTCCTACACATTTACCTACTAGCAGTATTTTACCAAGTTTAGGAAACGGTATGAGTATTGGGGCAGTGTCATCGATAACAGGAGGTATGTTACCTATCAATTGGAATTACCCTGCTAATATAATTAATTCTAATAGAATGAACTCCAATCCATATCCAACTCATCCAGGATCTGTTTTAGGTTTACATCTACAAAATGAACATAATGGTAAATTGA
>JAJLVG010000105.1:0-20335 GCA_030564585.1 Martiniozyma abietophila
AATTTTCAATGGTGCAAAGTAGTTCTTCCTTTTCAGCGTGCATATCAGAAAGTTTTAATTCGTATTTTTCCAATTTACAGACATTGAATTTATTTTCACTTATCTGGGATTCCAGAGTTTCAATGCGTGATTTCTCAGATTTATAATCAACCAGTGGAATGGTGATATATCCTTTCGCTGAAGCTTTTGCTTGAATAAATTCGGTAGATGGATTATCAACAACTTCTCTAAGAATTTCTAGATCGGCAGTTTTTCGAGCTAGCTTTGCCTCAATGTAATCTAACCTCTCCACGTTTCCATCAAAAGTACCAAGTTTCTTCTCCAACTGTGTATTTACTTCTTTCAATTTTTCAACTTCAGCAGTAGATCTCATTAAGTCATCCTCAGAATTTTGAAGGTTTTCTACCTCTTTCAAAACTCTTTCTAATTTAGCATTCAATTCACGATGATCCGATTCAGGTAAGGTCACATATCCTATTGAAGCAGCCCTTTCCATGATATAATTAATATCTTTGTTTTCGTAGTAGGCTCTTAACAGATTCATCTCATTTTCTTTGATTTTTAAAGCTTCCTGCAGTTCACCTAGGCGAGCTTTGTCATTTTCAAGATTGGCAATCTTTTCTGACATAATTATCTGCTCTTCCTTCAATTTTTGAAGCTCTAGATGTTTAGCTTCCAATTCATTCTTAGTATTATTCAGCATTAGAAGTTCGTTTTCAACCCTTTCAACGCTTTCAGCTTTTATCTGTAGCGCCGATTGGCTCTTTCTAAGCTCATCTATCTCACTATCCTTTGCAGCTAGATCGGTTTGCACCTTCTGTAAATCTATCACACTTTCTTCACTCACTTTCAATTTTTCTTTTACAATGGAAAGCTCTGACTGGACAGAATCATGAAGCTCAAGAGAAACAGATTTTGCACCTTGATATTCCAAATCCTTTTTTACCTTCCTTAAATATTCAACTTCTTCTTCTTTCTTCTTAAGAGCATCCGAATTAGTCTTCATTTGAGCTTCAAATAAAACATGATCTGTTATAGGAATAGAAACAAATCCAAAAGTTTTAGATTTTGATTTCACATAGTCCAATGATGGCTTTTCCAGCTGAACTTTCAAATTCTCCAATTCTAGATTTTTATTTGCTAGTTCGAGACTCAAATCTTTGAATTTAACTTCCTTTTTCTCTAATATACCAATTCTACTATCAAGGATTTCTTTTTCACAAACCAGTTGCTTAAGTTTACCGGTGCTGATTATCATTTCTTCATGCACTGCAGAAAGTGAAGTGATCTCTTTCTCTTTCTGTTCAAGACTAAATTTCAAAGATTCATGTTCTCCCAAAGGAATTGACGAAAATCCAAGAAGTTGTGATTTCTCTCTAACATATTCGGCTGTTGGATTAGCAAATGATTTTTTTAGGTCTGCTATAATGCTCTCCTTTTCAATTAACTCAGCTTTCAAAGATTCATGTTTTTCTAAAGGAATGGAAATCAAACCACGTTTCCTAGATTCCGACTTAATATACTCTGTATCAGGGTTTTCAAACCTGGTTTTCAAATCTTGTAATTTAACATTTTCAGCCAACAAAGTGTCATGTTCATCGACAGGCAACGTAATGTGATTATAAGATTTGGAATGATTTTTGATGGATTCAATTCCAGGGTTTTCGATACGTTTATTAAGTTTTTCAATTTCAACTTCCTTTGATAATAAATCCGCTTCCAGAGAATTGTGCGCTATCAGCGGGATAACAATAAGACCAAGGGAGTTACTCTTTTCTTTTATGAAGTCGATAGAAGGAGCTTCTAATGTAGCTTCAAGTCTTTTCAGCTCGGAAATCCTCTTCTCCAACAACAAACTTAGTGCTTTGAGCTCTGCTGTCTTTTTCGTATCGCTAGCTACAAAGTCATCTTTCTCCTTATTCAAATCACTCAATTGATCACGCAAATCAGAAATTTGTGACTTAATTTCACTGTTTTCGATTTTAAGTGAATTGTGTTCAATAATTGGAATTGTTGACAATCCATGTCTCGATGATTTCGACTTAATATATTCAACGCTTGGTTTTTCAATCTCTTTTTGAAGAATTACCAATTCTTCTCTTTTACTTTCTAATAATTGTGAAACATTAGCTAACTTCCTATTTTCTGTTTCCAAATCAGTCATTTTTTGATCAATAACACTCTTTTCAGATTTCAGTGCATTATAAATAGACCTTTGAGTTTCAAGCTCTTCCTTTATATTGTTCAGGTTAACTAAATCCAGTTCCATTTCAACAATCTTTTCCCTCTTTTGAGCAAGTTCGGCGTTAATAGACTCATGTTCAATCCTATCCATAACAATTAATCCATGATTTTCTGATTTTTTCTTAATGTAATCAGCACTTGGAGATTCATGATATAATGTTAACCTTTCAAGTTCGTCAGTTTTAGAGTTTAATATTTCATTAGCCTCGGTCATTTGTTTAAACATTTGAGAATTCGATGACTCTAAAATTGTTTTGGTTTCTTCAATAGATACAAGTTGCTGCTCAAGTTTTGAAATCTTATTATGGTTATCCTTCAATTGAATATTAAGGGACTCATGCTCTTTTATAGGAATGATGACATGGCGATGATTTTCAACCTTATTTTTAAGATAATCAAAATCTGGATTTTCATACTGATGCTGCAACTCACTAATTTCTCTGTGTTTAGACTCTAAATCAATACCGATGGCATCCAATTTTCGTTCAACATCAATAAAGGCAGTAATTTTTGCATCCATCTCAGTCTTACCGACTTCTAGTTCACTAATTTTTTGTTGAGCGTTTTTCAATTCATCGTGAGCATTCCTTAAAGTGTTAAGTTCAATTTGTTTTTGAGCGATTCGTTCATGAGCTTGTTTGATTTCTTCTTTCATTGAGTTATGTTCAGTCATTGGAACAGCTAGCAACCCGTGTTGAATGGATTTTGATTTAATATAGTCGGGATCAGGATTTTCATACGATGTTTTCAAATCACCTAATTCTGAAGATTTTTGATTTAATTGAGATTTCAAGAATTTAATTTCTTCTTCTTTTTGATGTAAAAATTCAATCTGCTTTTTCTTCTCAGGTGATCCCGATTGTAAATTACGTTTATCGCCTTCTGATTTAACAAAAGCCAATTGATCTAATGCGAGATCAAGTTTTTGCTGATATGTAGAGATTGAGTTTTTTTTTTCTGAAATTACATTTTTAATATTCTGATCGGAGCATTTAAGAAGTGATTCAAGCTCACCAATTTTATTTCTTAATTTCTTAACTTCATTTTTATCTGAAGAAGAGGTTCCAAGACTAATAGGAAGAGGAGTTAAAATAGGAACATTGATAACAGAGGGTATACTAGGTTTGAAAGAACAATCGGCTTTATCAATATGAGCTTGCTTTAATTCAAGTTCAGAACGAGTTTGAATCAATTGTTGTTTCAACTTTTCATATTCTATTAACGAAACTGTTTCAGCTTTAATATTTTCTTTAGCTAAGATTGAAGATTCTTTCAAATGACTAGTTGGTGTAATCACAGGAATCAAACTTCTCAAATCATGAAGTTCATTTTCTTTTGCTTCAAGGGAAGATTTTAGTTCAGTTATTTCTTCAACCGAAACAAGTCTGACATCATGATTATTAACATATTTAGTTGCAGAAATTGGCGAAGGATCGTTCAACTTTTTAGACTTTGATTTAAAGTTCCTTTCTGATTTCGAGATAGTAATCAGATGATTATAATCAGACTTTTTAATCGGAATTGTCTGAAACTCAGTGAAATCGGTAAGTAATTTTTCAAGGCCAACATCTTCATCAAAAGAGCTATTAGGAACGATCAAAATGTATTGCTGGTTAGCTGAAATTGAATCATGGGGTGGAGATGGTTTATTATGAACCGGACTGCTACTTGCAAAATTTTGATCATTATCAACTAAATATTCAAAATCAGATTCACTTTCATCATCAGATTTAGTAAGTTGAGGAATATTACCTAGAGTTTGAGGATTAATAAAAGAATCATCTTCATAATTATTCCAAGAATCCTCAATCGAATTGTCTTTAGCTTTTATTAACTTCGAAGTAAGATCTGAGTTTGAATCTAAAATATTTTCATTAATTGGCAAAACTGATCTTTTACCAGTTGGAGAAAAATTATTACTATTAGGAGATTCTTGGACAAAACTATTTTGTTTTGATGCTTGCTTTAACTTCAAAGTTTGCTTTCTCATTCTTTTTATCACGCTATGAGCATGGTTTAAGTTTCTTTGTAGGGTATCATTATCCATTTTCATGATATCTTCGTTTTGTGATAATAATTGAGGATCATGAATTATTGATTCATCAAATTCATTAAATGATTCTTCTAAAGCTTTTTCATAATTAATTTTTATTTCATCCCTTTCAATTTTAACTTGATCTAATTCAACTTTTATTTCTAAAAAGTTATTATGCAAGAGATCATTTTCATCATTTAAATTATCATTATTTTCTTTTAATTCTAAAATTTCTTTGTTCAACTTTTCAATTTTTAAACCATGAGATTCTTCAAGTTGAATCTTTTTCAATTTAAGAGATTCAAAGTTAAATTTCAATTCATCTAATGAAGTATCAGAAGTTGATTTAATATTTTTAAAATTTTCCAAATCTTTTTTAGTCTTTTCAAGAGATTCTTCTAATAATTGAACTTTGGTTTCTAATTCCCAATTTTTATCATTAAGTTCTTCCTCTTTATTATTTGAAGTTTCGAAAATTGTTGAAAGATTTGAATGTTGCTTTTTAAGTGAATTATAATCATCTTGAAGTTTTTTTAGTTGAGTTTTAAATTGTTTATTTTCATAAGCTAATTTACGTGATTCAATTAGAAGTCCATCACTTAAATCTCCAAGAAAATCAACAGTTTTACCAGATGTACCCTTTGATTGTAACAATGAATTTGAAGGATGCTTTTTAATAGTTTTAGGTAAAGAAGTTTTAGATTCATTAATCTGTAAAAAAAAAAGGAAAAGAAAATCAGAAAATACCAAGTAAAAAAAAATACAAGGTATATGACTAATGAAATGTTAATATTTGAGTATAACTAAAGAAAAAAAATAACTAAAATTTGTATTTCATACATACCGAAATAGGAGGTAAATAAATTTCAGGTTCAGAAAGTTTACCTCTTGATCCACGAATAGCAGCAGGAGAAAACCTACGTTGAAGTTCTCCAAGTTGTAGTTTAAGATCTTGAGAGGAAGATCTAGGCACTGCAGCACCTACCTTGGCATGGTCTTGAGACATTCAATGGGTGTTTATACCTTAACTTGTTTTTAAAGAAATCATAACAAAAGACTTCAAAACAATATTAAAAGCAATATTTTAATCGCGTCACCTTTTTGAAAAAATCTCTCTCTCAAATTTTATTTTATTTTTTTTTGTTTATTGTGCGTGGATTTTGATTATTAGGAATTTTAAACAATTTTAGTGATATATTATTGATTTTATAATTTGTGTTTATATAGTTAAATAAATAAAGGTACAAAATGGTATGTAAAGTTTATAATAATAAACAAAAGGAAATGAAATTACTAACTCATTAATTTGATATTTGAAAGTTAAAATTAAAGAAACTTCAACAACAAAAGGCACAAAAGCAATCAACAAATAATATTCCACCTTCTTTATTAAGAGCAAAAAGGGATCTTCAAGAATATGAGGATATCCCATGTATTAAGATCAATTATTCTTCATCAGATCCAATGCATATTGATTTAATAGTTCAACCAAATGAAGGATATTATGAAACAGGAAAATTTGAATTTAAATGTACAATTCCAGAAGATTATCCTAATTCACCACCAGAATTTAAATGTTTGAATAAGATTTACCATCCTAATATAGATTTAGAAGGCCATGTTTGTTTAAATATATTACGAAATGATTGGAAACCTACATTAACTTTACAATTAATATTTGCAGGAATTTTACATTTATTTCTTCAACCTAATCCAAATGATCCATTGAATAAAGAAGCTGCAAATGATTTAGCAAAATTTCCAGATGAATTTGCTAGACACGTTAAAAGTAGTATGGCTGGAAGGAATATTAGAAATCAAGTATTCGATCGTGTGTCTAATGCTCCATTAAGTAGCAATTACTATTATTAAATAATTAAATTCATATATCCATTTGCAATAGTGATACCTTGAAAGATTATTTTATATACGAGTATATTTAATGTAATAGATGAGAATAATAAAATTTTAAAATATAAATGTACTAGCCAAAAATTTAAATATTAAACATATGTCCGTAACGTAATGTGTTATTTTAATAACAACAGCAGTAAAAAAAGAAACCCCAGCAAACCTTACGATAGTTCCAAAACTAGAAGATTGTGAGTTTGAACAGAAAAAAGTTCAGTATATCGACATCACAGATGCAACCCATATAAGAAAAATGAATGGAAAAGGAAAAAGAAAAGAAAAGATATCAAAAAAATGAATAAAAAAGTCATTCAATTAACAATTATTAAATGATTTAATTGGATTGAAATTTTAGTTGACAACACTGTGTCCACGACTGTCAATTTGATCAGAATCGGTAGAAACAGTTGGAATGAAATCGGAATGGTCTTCATGTTGTTCAGCTGTGTCATTTGAAGCATTTTTAACGAATTTCATATCTGAGTTTTCAAGAATACTACCTGAGTTACTACTGACGTTACCAGAAACTTGATTATGGAAAGCTCTTGGATTGTAAGTAGTGTAAAGTGGTCTAACTGCATGATGAGTAAGAGTAGTCTTCTGACTAAGTCTGATAAAGTGTCTAGCGGAAGTATTCAAAGTAGTTAAAGAGATTGGAGCCATTGTATTGTGTATATTATAATATAGTATATTATGTTTTGTTATAATAATAAAAAAAGAGCTAATGGTTACAAGAATTACCTGGGGAAATTGGGCGTCTTTTATAATTTTAGTTAAAATTAAAAAAATTGTTAAAATGATGATAAATTCTCGGTAAACCGGGGATTCTTTCCGAAAACCCGGAGATCTCTTACTTTATAGCTTGTAATCCGCGTAGCCGATTACGTTATCCATCCGTTTCCCCGGAATGTAAATGGTGTGTTAAAATTTTTAATCAAAAATTGAATCACGCGAGAGTCATCATTACCAAATTTATGATTCATAGCCTGTTAATTTCTTTTTATTTTTATTTTTATTTTTATTTTTATTAAAGTTAAGACGTTGACATTTAAATTGGCGCGCATATATGGCAAATTTAATGAGCAGTTATTAATCGAGCCACCTCCAATGAATCATTAATTACAAATTATACGTCATTTATATGGTATATTTAATATATCAATATTTATGGTCACTCTTTTCTTTAATTCACTCATTATAATCTATTTGTATAATAAATAATTTGACTTATTACACAATATACTAAAAAAAATCAAAAACTCTAATAATAATTAATTGATCAGTCGTTTAATTTTGCTCTATGAGCAGCAACAAGTGCCCAATAAGCACCTTTAGTTCTATTTCTCCAATATTTACCTGTCAATTCCATAATAAAAAATGTTCCAATACAAAAGAAACAAATAAATGCTGATGCAATAAAACAATTTTGTGTACCAAGATTTGTAACAAATGCTGTAATACCATAATCCATTGCAAAATTCATTGTATTTCTAATAATAACTAAAACTGTAATTGCTGGAACACCTAATTCTGCGTAACAATCTAATGTATATGTAACTGATGTAATACAACCAACAATACAAAGTCCAGCCATTAATCCAAGTCCAACAACAACTCCAAACCAATGAATACCATGAGCTGCTCCAACTCCCCATAAAATTAATGATGCTGGACCTAAAATCATATAAACAACTAAAACCCATAATCTATCTTCAGCTTCTGATAATCCATTACGCTTTTTAGCAAATTTAATTTTAATCCAATCTGTTGACCAACCAGCATATGGATAAATAATTAAAACAAAAAGAACTGCTGATAAATATGCTAATCCACACATTGATGAAGAAAAATTATATGGTTCAGCACCTAAAATTAATGCTTCAGTACCATTTAAAACTGAATACCAAAATAATGATGATCCATAAAGAAATCCTGAATATAAAACAATTGGAAATTGAACCATATAAAAGGGTAATTTCATGTATTCAAATAAAAGAAATTTCTTTTTAAATCCTGATGTTAATGACATTTTTTGAATCCATGTCTTTTCTGGTGGATATTCAACTGGTTCTTCAAAATCAATTAAAGCTGTTTGATTACCTAAAGTTTCATTAATTCTAACTTCTTTCATTCTAGAAACAGTTGATTGTAAAGCAAATGGTTCAACTTCTCTTTCAGTAAGTGCTGAAGTAATTGCTGCTAAAACTGTACCATCATCATCTTTCTTAACTCTTAATTTTCTTTCATAATTTGTTTCTTCCATAAAGAGGAACATAAAAATTGTACAAACACCAGCAAATATAACAGAAATAATAATTGTCCATTTCCAACCTAAAGAATCATTAACAAATCCAGCAAGCATTGGAGCTGCATAATTAGAAGAAAATAATGCAGCCCCATAAATTCCCATATAAGTTGCCCTTTCATGTTCAAAAAACATATCAGTAACAGTAATTTCTGGTAAAGATTCAATTGTACAATAAAATAATCCATTAAAAATCTTTGAAGCAATCCATTCACCATTAGTAGTAATATAAGGTTGCCAAATATTAAATCCAATAACACCAAGCATACCTAACAAATAAATTGGTCTTTTACCATATTGTTGAGCTAATGGTAACATAATCAATCCACCAAGACCAAGAAATAAAAATGAGTAACCAGTACCAGCATTTAAATCAGCAACAGTAATGTTTATATTTGGATCAGCTGCAATATCAGGCAAAATAGAATAAATACAACAACCAGGAACTGAACCACCATAACAATAAAGAATTATACAAAACATTTGTAACATTTTTCTTTTGAATGTCCAATTCAATGGATCATTTGGATCATCCGATGGTGTCGGAATAAGAATAATTTCACTTTTTTGATTAGATCCTTTCATGAAATCAACTAATTGGGTAGTACCTGGTATAACATTAAAATCAATTTCTGTTGCATTTACGGTTAACGTATTTGAAACATCATCCATAGATTCAACATTGATTTTAATATCTTGTTTCTTTTCCGAAAGAATATCACTCATGACTATTAATATAAATTATTTGTAGTTATATGTTTATAAAATGAATCTATATACTTTAAATTAATCAAAGTCATTTGTTCAACAAAAAGTAGAAAGTACGAGCCTCTTAAATACCAAGACATCTATCAAGCTGAAGTTAGACAACTTTGATCCTGTAATAACTGATAAGCTTCATCGTACCCAATTTTCATTGATTTAAAGTTAAATAATTATCGCCAATACCATTATTACTGTATTTGGCCACATTTGTTCTTATCACCCTTTTTTTGTTTCAATAATATTATTAGGTAGTACACCTTTCAATTTATTTATTATTATTTTTTAAAAGTATCCCGTGAATTAAAAAATTGGGATCAACAAAATATTTAAACCCGCAAACAAAATTAATTACATTACGTCAACTGGTCTATATATAATTAATAATTATTAATTCTAGAAGACACCCCCCTCCAATTATTTGTTATAAGTTAACCTATACTAAGATTATTAAACTTATACATTATAAAATTTTGTTCAGTACAGGTTTTAATTATCTTTTTTTTACTATCACGTCTCCTGTATCAATTAATCCAGATATTAGTATTGACGTGAATTAATTAATTAATTAAATTAATTAATTTTGTTATATTAAATTGCTGTCATGTGTATAATTATGAAAATACCTTTTCAGACAATAATACATTTTTGCCGATATTTCAATCCATATTAAGTGAGTTGGAGATTATTTCCTTAATTGGAAATTTGTCTCGGATACAAATAAAAATTTCCTTCTTTAGTTACAAACCCTTATTTTGAACTATTATAAAAAATTGATGGTTACATTAACGGGGCAGTCTTTGTATAAAGAGAAGCCTAAGACCTTTCTTTAACTAATTTCTTGTAATGATATCGTATCTTTATTTAAATTAATTAATTCATATCTTAAAAATTTCTTAATCTAAAAAAAACATATTCGATATTAATTTGAATTATCAATTAAGTTTTATCATTAATTTTATTTTAAACTTAATTAAATACAAATAAAGAGAAAGTAAGCTTTTATTATCATAAAATCAATTTCTATACATACTACATAATACTCAATATTTCGTATTCTTTGAGCCACTCCTCTCGAGTCATATCATAAGCTCGTTTATAACCTCTTTCTATAAGTAAACTCATTCGATCGGTCACATCTGAAAACATATTTTCAATTGCTTTTAGATCATGAATTGAGTTATTGTTATCATTCTTTTTTATTATTTTTTCCAATTTCTTTTTATTATGATACTCCCTTTGAAACATCGTAGTAATAGTTTCAGCTGGTTCAATTAATTCAAGAATACGATAAATCAAATCTAATGTCTTAAATGTAATTAACCTCTCATGTTTCTCTTTAACGATCTCCTCGCTTTGTATTTTAATATTATCTTCAGCTTTCTTAGCTTTTTCAATTATTGTGTCATCAATTCCCTTTAACCATTCATCTTGTTCATTTTCTTCGTCATCACTTGATTCAGTTTCTACGTCATCATTATTTTTCAATTTCAATTGCGTTTGATCATCATCCATATTAGCTTCATTTTTTATTAAATCAATTACATCTGAATTTATACCAAATGCACGAATTACATGATTTTGAATCTCCATTTTAAAATCTTCGTCATCACTTTCCTCGTCATCATTGATATCTATATCATCATCACTATCATCGTAGTTATTTTTTATCCTTTTATGGTTATTATCTTCATTTATTTCTTCTATCTTATTAACATCACTTGGTAATTCATCATCTGAATCTATCATACCTTCAGAATCACTATCATATCCATTCATTTTAACTTTCTTTTTTCGATTATTTCTTTTATCAACATTTTCCATAAATGCATCATCTTCATTCATTTCTTTCCAAGATCTCTGCATATTACTTTTGATATAAGTAAGGAGTTTTGCTTTCCCTTTGTAATGTAAAAATGTAGTTGTTGTTCCCTTTCTTTCTCTCCCAATGTGCTTAAACTCAAAATATTTGAAAAGTGTCTACACAGCCCTGGAATCAAGATGAAAAATAAATAAATTGAAAATCTTCCTTTATAACTTTTTCTTAAATATGAAATGACAAATCATTCATAACTTTATTCATTAAACTTGTGAATGTAATATTTTAAAACTTAATATAAATGCCAGGTAAACAAGTTTCTGAACCAGATATTTTTGATTCATTATTATCTTTAGAATCAGAATTTTATGAAGAAGGATTTGCAGAAGGTTTAGCTAAATCAAATCATAATTCTTTTCGTGATGGTAAAATGATTGGTATTCAAACAGGATTTCAAAAATTTGTTTTCGTTGGTGCTTTAAAATCTTTAATTTTGAGTCTTATTAATCAATGTAACGATAAATTGAAATTAAATGAAAATATAATTGAATCAGGAGTTAAACAAGTAAATTACATTAAAATAAAAAAATCATTGATTGATAGTTTAGAGCTTTTAAACTCTGTTTATTGTTCTGGAGTTAACGGAGAATTTTCCGTTATTAATGATAATGAATCTGTTGAAAAATATGAAAAGACATTAAAAAAACTACGTGCGAAAGTCAAAACAGTATGTGCTCAATTAAATGAAACTGATTTGTTTACTACTATTGAAACTAAGTGCCAAGAAATTACTGGTACAGTTCCAGAAATGGCCATAAATGGAACAATTGCATCAGAAGATTTTTGGTAGACTCAAGTTACATTAAGTACACTAGACTATCTATATATTTTGAATTATGAAAGTTAAATTAAAAGAAAAAAAATAAATGCATTAAATACATCATTTCAGTATCATGAAACTAAAAGAGTATATAATCCATAGCAGCTAGCTACCAGTAGTAAATGACTTAATCTTGTAGATGATTTTCTATATCAAAATTTAAATCTTTAGCAAATTTTTGAACAACATTCCAATGAACATTACATTTCCATTTAGTTTGGCCACCAATTGTATCACCGTTCTTTAGTTTTAACAACATTTTTAATGAAGATAATGTAGCAATTCCATTTAAAAGATTAGTGTCGTTAGAAAGAACATATGAACCTTCATTTTCTTCCCAAATTGCTTTTAATATTGCTAATAAACGCTCTAATTTAAATGGTTGTGCTGCACCCATTTCTCTTCTGAAAGAACCATTTTTTTTAACTTTTGTACTTCTATGAAATCTACTTCTCTTAATACCATTCCCTTCTTTACCTCTCGTAAAATATAACATGTCATATTTTGCTTCATTATAAGATGCTAAAAATGCTGCAATTATCAAATATTTCGTTTTCTTTGATAAATCATAATGACCTTTATCATTTTCATTATCATGATTATTGATATCTTCGTCAGCTATTTCTGATCCTCCAACTTTAGTTACAATTGTACATTCTCTATTAAGTAAATCTTTATTTCTCACAAAATTTGTTAATACATCATTGCTACCAGAAATAATTCGACCCCTTCGTATCACAGGATCTAAAAATATTGGCCAAATTCTTCTCAAAACTGGAATTGTAACATCAAATGATGAACCAAAATAATTTTTATATGTATCTAACATTAAACTTATGAACTGCTTGAAAAAATTAAACTGATCATTTTCACTTATAATTTGATTAGCTACGCAATCTTCTTTGGGCCAAAATTCATGAAATAACATTCTTGATAATATGTTTTTCCTTGCATCTGAGTTATAAGGTTCGAAACAAATTGTTGGTAATGATAGCGTAATGCAATCTAACCAATCCGCTCTCATACATACTATAACAAATGATAAACCCATAGTTTCTTCATCTTGCTCATGTAATTTTGCTAAACATCGCACTAATTCAGAAGGATTTTCATGAAGGGGTAAAGTATCTAAACGATCTAATACAATGATCACTGGCTCAATTGAATTATCACCTTTTGTGTTTTGTCTTTCTAATTTTGCTTGATTGAAAATTTGTTTGACACATTCAGGAAAATTTGTGAGACCTTCACAAACTGTGATCTTTCTTTCAAGGGTTGTAAAATTAAATTTAAAATGTTTGATTAATCCTTTTAAAATTTTCTTTAAAATTTCCTTTTGAGTAAAACAGTATTCACACTCAATCACTATATTAGGAATATTAAAAACATCTTGAAGATGCTTTAAATATTTCGTTAATGTATAAGTCTTGCCACTTGATGATGATCCTTCAAGAACCAAACATGGCATCATTAGTTTAGGATTCGGTTGCAAATATACTGACAATAAATCCAACTGCCTTGATTTATAAGCTAAATCACTATGAAGCTCCTGTAACGAGGTATTCATTTTAATTAATGATGATGCTAGAATATTGTTCAAGAAGAAACTAATGATATTTATTATCGACTGAAAATCTGATATTTTTTGTTAAGCGAGAGACAAAAAAGGGGAGACAACTTTTTTTTCAGTTTTGCTTATTATATGCATCTTTTCAAACAATTTTTAGATCATCTTAACAATAATGAAAAATAAATGTTGTTTTTAATATGAAAAGGAAGATTTATTTTTAAAAAAGGAATATAAGATATCTAAAAAGCAAATTTACTAATGAATTTCAAATAGCGAGCTAATGGTTTACATCTCATATTCATTTAGAAAGCATATGTTTAACGTCTTTTGACTTACTGAGATGAGAGAATAATGGATTTGAGCTATTACCTTCAACGATATTCATCACATTATTTTTAGATAACATTTCAGCACGATACTTTTCATAAAAAACGGAATGTGTTGTTTCTTTCATGTCTTGAAGACATGCACCTAATAGGCATGTTCTTAAAATCATGAAATCTGAATGTTCAGGATCATCAATTTTAATAATCCCATGAGGAACCCTTCTTACTTTATGTTCAACTTGATCAATGATCTTTCTTTCAGTACCTGAAATAATAGCAAATGGAACCAAATTCATGAAAGAATCTAGTTCTTCATCATCTTCAACATCTTCAAAAGAAGAAGAAAAATCATAAATTTCAATTCCATTTTTTTTAATGTCATTCATAATCAATTCTCTGTTTAAAATTCTCTCATCAACTGTTAACAAATCTGCTTTAGCCATTATTGGGATAATATTAACCTTTTTCGTCAATTCTTTCAAACAATGAATATCCAATTCCCTTAAGCCTTTACCTGTAGGTCTAATAAAATATAAAATAGCATGAATCCTTGTATCTTTGTATTTGGGGTTACGGTTAATTCTACATTCTTCACTTAAAACATTCTCAAATTGGTCTTCAATAAATTTGAGAATTGAAGTAGTGGAGTCACTATTATTGATATAATCACCAAAACCTGGTGCCATTGTAATATCTAAAGATATTTGAGTACCACCTTCATAAATTCTTGCATGATGTTCTTCAATAATCATCTCAGATGGTGAACTTCTATTAGTTGGAATGATATCCTCATCACATAAAGTATTAACAAAAGTTGATTTGCCAGTACCACTTTCTCCTAAAACTAAAATTGATAACTGTAAACCCTTTTTGAGAAATTTCTTTTGACGAATCTCTTCTGCAGTTAACTTATAAAATGAAGATAATATTTGTTAGTACGAACTATGCTCAGATCATGTAATTCTAATTGAAACACAAATAAAAATTGAAGTAAGATATACATTGCTAACTCTTGTATGGCCAGTCATAATACTAGGAGCCACCGACATCTTCAATTTTAATGAACAGTATTTATTTGAAGTTGTCAAAAAGAGGTTTTCTTATAGCTTGAGTTGATTCCTCTCACAATAAGACTTTCTTTTTCTTTTTTACTTTTGTGCCCTTTCCGCGCAACTTAGTTTCCAATATATAATTTAATATTTATATATTAATCAATATATGCAATGTTGCTATGATATGATACGAATGCAAGTCTTATAATATTTGAAAGCTACCTTCAATTAATCATTTCTAAAATCTGATCATCTGTTAATGGTTGTAAATTTTGTAAAATATGAAACACAGGATCAGTCTTTTCAACAATCTGAGCCATATGTGTAACATATTTATTACACTCGATTAGATCTTCTGACAACACATTCAGTTTATTCCTAATTAAATTTTCAGGTAAAGGAATAGATGATTTATTGGCTGACATCAAAATAACCAATGCACAAATCACATTAGTATCAAAAATCACACATACTGGAAGTCTGAATAATAATTCAAAGTAATTAGTGCAGTATCCAAACAATTGATTTGCCTGCTTTGTCCAATCACTGTCACTTGAAATATCTAACTCATCAAAATCAATCCCTAAAACATCAAGAGTAATTTTATATGGGTTTTCTGGTGTCACTTCAAACTCAAAAACATCAATCATCATTTCTTCTAATTGAACTAAAAGCTCCTTCCACCTCCAAAATATTTTTGAATCTTCAGTAATCGGTGACCTTTTCCCTGTTGCAATTCTTGCACATACTTTAATAACGTCATTAAGTTTTCGTCTACATTCATCAGCTTTACAAGCAATAAAAATAGCTGTGGCACCTATTTCATAATAATGATATGAAACCATATCCTTTTTCATATAAAATCGATGAAAATAAATAGAAGCAGTTAATCCAACTGATCTCGATAACTTTAAAGATCGACAACAATTGAAGATGTAAAATATTCCTTTCGTTCGCTTTATAATTTCATCTGATAGTTCAATTTTCTTTTGGTGATCTGGATTCATTCTTGAAGGAGTGTTTTTCTCAAAATCACCCCGAGTATAAGTCCAATTGAATTTCTTAAGATTAATAACATCTTCCCAGTATAAATTGGAATGATTTACAATGTTGTCCGCCTCTAATTTATCCATCAGCCTTATATTCAGACTGCTTTAAAGAATTTACAGTTCAAGTATCTTCAAATTTTCAAACTCCAAAGAAATCAATCAAAAAAACTTTCGTCGATCGACGCAGATTTTTATTAACTGGAAACGCTAACCTTTAAGAGAGTGTTAGAAACACCGTTTAATCAAGTTTACTAAACAGTTTAAATAGATAAATACTTTCAGTCTCTATAGCAAAAATTATAAATAGTTTAATAAAATGATAATACTAATTAATGTTTTATTCCTTTTTTTCAGTTTGTAAGATCATCCATTTTTCTAGACACATAATCTAAAACATAACTTTGCTCGATAAGATCATCAAATCGAGAAAAGTGACGCTCACTGTAAGGAATAATAGCATCAATTAAAGTCATGACACCCTTGATTTGTGAAATCCTATCAATATCACATTGTTCTAATAACACTCTAATAAGTTTCTGTGCAACTTCAAATAGTTTTGCATTAGTATTCCAATCTCTGATTCTTTTAAATAAAAGCAATATTTGATCATCAGGTAGAATACCAATATTTTTTTCTAACAAATGGGATCCAATAACAGAATCTGGATCATCATTTTTTGTAATACAATCTTTAACAACATTGTACAATCTCATTGGATGATCAAGCTCTAATGCAAGTGAAAATGCTTGAACCCAATCTCCATTACGAATACAATTTTTCAAATTTTGATCCTTTTCAACCAAAATCTTTTTAGCTTCATCAGATTCGGCTTTTGATTCTTCTGTATTATCTTGCCAAATTGTAATGGCACCATCAGCATCTGCAGTAATAAATTCTTCACCATCACCTTTCACACCCAAGGCCCATATTCTATTATCATGATTGCTTAATGTGTTCACACATTCACCACTACTAACTTCCCAGACTTTAACAAGACCATCAGCACCTGCACCAACTATATACTGATTCTTAGTTAAAAATGAAACCCTTTGAACAGCATTAGAAAATCCCTCATAACTTCTTATACATGTTGAATCTTCTAAACTCCACACACGAACTGTACGATCACCTGAGCATGTAACAATAAGTCGATCATAAGCACAGAATTTGATATCATATACAGCCCTTTTATGACCTTTCAAAAGTCCAAGAGCTTCACCAGCTTGTAAATCCCAGATTTTTGAGGTTTTATCATGAGAAGCAGTAGCAAGAAAATCATTATTGGGACTAATATCAATTGCATGAATCATTTTATCATGTGCTTTTCTAGTATAATCAGAGCTCTTAACAGTATGAATTTCACCACTGATATGAGGTTTTGGGACTGTCCATTTCTTAATTGTTAAATCTTCTGATGCCGTTATTATGAATTTTGGAAAACCATCAATAGGTGTTCTTGGTAAACCAACAGCTGTGACGGATGAAGAATGGCCTTCAAAAACAGCATAACATTCAAATTTATTTGATTTCTCATCAAACTTCCATAATCTAGCTGTATGATCTTTTGAAGCTGTTGCAAGCCACATACCATCAATAGTGGAATCAAGCATATTTAATAAATCTGTATGGGCTTCATAAATGTCCATATCGTAAGGTGTATTATACATGTCCACTACACGTAGTGCAGGTGAGTTAGTTGCTAATGCTAAATAGCTCTTTCCTGGTCCAACATATCTAATATCCGCAATAGTACCATGATTACCTGCCATTTTTCTTGTCATTGGAATGTTATGTTTAGTATCTTCAAAATCTGCAGATAGATCCAAATCAATGATTGTTTGATCTGAAGTCACTATCACTAGGGTGTGTTCATCATCAGCCAATTGAACAACATCAGTTATTGATAGTTCTTCAGTCGTTTCTAATGGAGCTATTGTCTGAGTGAAAAGTGATTCGTTTTTGTAATCCCAAATCTTTAAAACACAACCTTCACCTGCTGTATACAAGTATTCAGTTCCTTTAATTTCAACAAAACCTGCACTTTCAATAGATGTTGTCATTGGAATAGATTTAAGTTCTTTGAATTTTTGGTTTGGACTGTACATCATAACTAAATTATCCCTACCTGCAGTAACAAATAAATCACCAGTTTTGTTGAAATTCACTCCTCGAACTGTCTGAGTATGTTCCTTTGCTGTAAAAATAGCTTTTCTTTTGACTAAATCCCAGACCTTGGTCATACCCATGATATCACCAGATGCCAATTTCCAATTCTTAGAATTCAGATCACCAAAAAACGCCAATGCTGATAATGTTGAACCATGACCCTTCAAATTATGAGTGACAAAACCACCTTCAATATCCCAAACAATAATGCTACCATCAGTCATACCAAAAGCAAATAATGATGATGTACTATCTGATGCAGAAATAAATGATGCTGCTGAAAGTTTGAAAGTTTTAATAAATTCTCCACTTTCAAGATTAAAAATTTTAAGTTGATGCAAAGTAGAATCACGAGTTGATGCAATAGCCAACATTTTACCATCTGGTGTCATACGGAGAGTTGTTATATCACTTCCATCACCTTGAACTGAATGAACAATTTTATTTGAAAATCTGTCAATGATAATAACATCTTCTGCAACGGCAGTAGCTTGTAATCTACCATCTGAGCTCAGAGCTACATTAGCTGAACTTGAGTAGAACGGTTCAATGTCTATCTTATTATAACTTCTGTTTCCTTCCATTATTAATTAATCCAGTTACGAAATGTCTTTTCTACAACAGATTCTTTTATAAGAAAAGCTGAAATTTTTTTACAAACTTTTCAGGCAGTGTTTTATTAAAACTAAAAATTACTGCTCAGCACAAATATTATGAGAAAAAAAATAGTTGTTTATTTTTCAACAATCCATCAAAATACAAATAACAAAACATTTAAAGAAATTATTTAAGAAAAAGAAACATTTGATAATAACATATACAAACTAGTCATGGCTCAGAGCTTTTTTTTTGCACGTATATTGTAGTGAAGATTCAGGAAATTTGTATCCAGCATTTTCCCATGAAGTCAAATTAGCATTTGTATAGGCATTGATATGTGAATTAATATAGTCTACCGTTGGGTAGTCCTTTGGATCGCAAGTAACTGATATTTTATTGGCTGGCTGATAAATTCGAACATAATCAACATCAAGACGAACTGGAAACTTGATTGTCTTTAAGTTGACTTTGGACCAAGCATTTGACATACCGAGGTTTAAAATTATTGACATTGGTTCACGTGGTATTAATCTCCAATCAATGTTTCCATCCGGATGAAATGCACCTTCGGTAATTCTAAAAGTGATTTTGTCATTGATATAAAAATTGATATAGTTATCCATTCTATTTTCCATATCATTTCTGTATTCCATTCCAAATTTTATAAATGCACCATCAGAATTAGTTTCGGATGAAAACCAATTTTTATTGGATGTTGTAACAGCTGAAACTGCTTCTTGAAATTTAGTACCTGTATAGAAGTTCATTGCTGTGATTGAAGAGTTATCAATGGAAAGATGGTCATAGTCAGGCAATCGCCATATATCAAATGGTGCAACATTAAAAGTTTGAGCAAAATTTGAATACATTCCTTCCATTATATCAATTTCTGGAGCTGATCTTGCTTTTCCAGGGTTTGGATGGTCCTCTCCAGGACAAACACAAGCACTTAATCTTTGTCCTGGTAAACTTGACAATCCATCAGTTGATGCTTGCATTGGTGTGATACCGGCATCACACGAATCATATGTGTATGGCCAAGTACCATCAGTTGATGCCATATGACCAGCACGACCAATATTCCCTAACATCCAAAAAGCTGGCCACAAACCTCTTGATTCATAAGTCCCAGGAGGCTTGATTGAAGCTTCAATATAACCTTGGGTAATGCATAATTTATTCCAAGATTGAAGCATTCCTGACGTGTAATTTAGATTATGATTTTTGAAATCATCCATTGTAATTCTTAATGTTCCATTCACTGTTGTAACATGAGTAGGATCCAACCATTCCAAATTATCTGTAGCCGCATAATGCATATCAACAGCTTCCCAAAATTGGTCTTCACCAGGATAAAAAGTTCTCCCTTCAGCATTAAATTCATCTGAAAAAACCATTTTCCAGACATCTCCATTTGATGACGTCCAATTTTTAAATTTGTCAGGTGTATCCTGATCAACTAAATTTGTTCTGATGTTAACAAGGGGTTGGTAGGTATTTGTAATACCTAATTCTTCTTCTGGTTTAAATTCATTTCGGATTGCAAATAAAGTGAAAACAAAAACAGCTCCTAGTGTTCCTAAAAAGATAAAAATTATTCCAAACAGTTTTGAAGG
>JAJLVG010000106.1:7841-20157 GCA_030564585.1 Martiniozyma abietophila
TTTTTCCTTTCCTTTCCTTTCCTTTCTTTCCTTTTCTTTTTACTCCTTTTTAATTGTAGTCTTGTACTATTTGTTTTGTTGATTCTCATATTATATTAAATAATTATTAATAAATTCTAAAAAAAAAATGGCTTTTCAAAAGATTAAAGTTAAGACTCCAGTCGTTGATATGGATGGTGATGAAATGACCAGAATTATTTGGAAATTAATTAAAGATCAATTGATCCTTCCTTTCTTAGATATTGAATTAGATTATTATGATCTTGGTATTGAATATAGAGATGAAACTGATGATAAAGTTACAGTTGATTCTGCTTTAGCAACTCAAAAATATGGTGTTGCTATTAAATGTGCAACAATTACTCCTGATGAAGCTAGAGTTAAAGAATTTAATTTAAAGAAAATGTGGTTATCTCCAAATGGTACAATTAGAAATATTCTTGGTGGAACTGTTTTTAGAGAACCAATTATTATTGAAAATGTTCCAAGAATTATTTCTCATTGGGAAAAGCCAATTGTTATTGGTAGACATGCTTTTGGTGATCAATATAAATGTCAAAATATTGTTACACCAGAATGTGGAGGTGATTTAAAACTTGTTTTTACTCCAAGGGATGGTTCTGCTCCACTTGAAGTTCCAGTTTATTCTTATAATGGTAAAGGTTGTGCATTAGCAATGTATAATACTGAAGAATCAATTATTGGTTTTGCAAATGCTTCATTTGAATTAGCTGTTGATAGAAAAATGCCTTTATATATGTCAACTAAAAATACCATTTTAAAACAATATGATGGTTTATTTAAAGATACATTCGAAAGAATTTATAATGAATCATTTAAAGAAAAATTTGAAGCTTTAGGTATTTGGTATGAACATAGATTAATTGATGATATGGTTGCTCAAATGATTAAATCTAAAGGTGGATTTATTATTGCAATGAAAAATTATGATGGTGATGTTGAATCTGATATTGTTGCTCAAGGTTTTGGTTCATTAGGTTTAATGACATCAGTTTTAGTTTCTTCTGATGGTAAATCATATGAAGCAGAAGCTGCTCATGGTACTGTTACAAGACATTATAGACAACATCAACAAGGTAAAGAAACTTCAACAAATTCTATTGCTTCAATTTTTGCATGGACAAGAGGTTTAATCAAGAGAGGTGAATTAGATGAAACTCCTGAAGTTATTAAATTTGGTGAAATTTTAGAAAAAGCTGTTATTGATACCGTTTTAAGTGGTATCATGACTAAAGATTTAGCATTAGCTAGAGGTGAAACTGATAGATCCTCTTATGTTACTACTGGTGAGTTTATTGAAGCTGTTGCAAATACTTTAAAAGTTGCTTTAGGTGCTTAATTTTATACATTTTATGATAGTATTGTATATCAATTTGAGAATTTTAATCTAATATTTTTTGTTTCATCAAAAGTAACTAAATTATAGTATATGTCCGTGTTCTAAAACGGAGTTCCCTCAACTTTTTACAATTCTTGTACATTCCGATCTCGGATTCAAAATTATATACAGTTCATCATGAATTTTCTTTTTAAAGAACATTTCAACAGATTCATCACACTTAAATTTATAAAGTAATTAAATTGTAAGTTGAATTTCTTCACAACATTAACAATACCATGTAAAATAATCACGATATTAGCTACGAATTGTTAAGTTGATGATGATATTTCAGCCACACATGACGAGTTAATATTTGTAAACACAATAACTGATCAGCTGAACTTTTTTTTTTCAATGATACACATACATGGCCTTGATGCCGTTTCTTTAATTTTTACTAATTCATCAGATACCACTATTCATAAGTATTACAAAATGAAACTGAAAAAGAATATAAATTTATAGTTTGTTTCAACTATCGAAGATTAAAGTAAGCTCATGAGCAATAAACTTACGTAAGCAGATCCTTAAGATAAAATGCTCAGTGCTTAATGTTGTTATTATAATTTTAATCAACAACAAAAATATTAGATTTAGGTTTTTTTTGAATTTTATGTGTATAAGGTGTGTTTGTTATATGATTTTGATTAAATCGATAAAGCTCTGATTAAAAGAACAGCTAGTATACATTATATAAGATAATTTGCGAATGATAAAAGATTTTGGTTTTAATTTAACCACCAAAACCATACAAGGTTCTACCTTGTCTCTTCAATGCATAAACAACATCTAAAGAAGTAACAGTCTTTCTCTTTGCGTGTTCAGTATAAGTAACTGCATCTCTAATAACATTCTCAAGGAATGATTTAAGAACAGCTCTAACTTCTTCATAAATTAAAGCAGAAATTCTTTTAACACCACCTCTTCTAGCAAGTCTTCTAATAGCTGGCTTTGTAATACCTTGAATGTTATCTCTAAGAATCTTTCTGTGTCTCTTAGCACCACCTTTTCCTAAACCTTTTCCACCTTTTCCTCTACCTGACATATTTAAATTTGTATTTGTTTGAGTTAATAAAAGAAATATAAATTAAAAAGAATTATAAAATTTTCTTGTTGGATAATGGCGAGTTTATATAATTTAAATTTAAATTTAATAAATTGAGTTTTTCAATTAATATCGCTTATTTATTAAATTTGTTAGCAATTATCCGGTATACCATTTACCGCGCGTTGAGTAAATGACAGGCCGGCCCAGAAATTACACGCACGCCATGTAAGTCACAGGCCGGCCCACACTTTACACACGCACCAGAGTAATCGTAGGACTGCCCCCACACCTTAATTTTTTAAAATTTTAAAATTTTAACTGATTATTTAAACAATCAATTAGCCACTTTAATTTTTTGATTAACATTTGAAAGAATTATTAATTAATAAACACAATGGCTAGAACCAAACAAACTGCAAGAAAGTCAACTGGTGGTAAAGCACCAAGAAAGCAACTCGCTTCAAAAGCTGCTAGAAAATCAGCTCCAACATCTGGTGGTGTTAAGAAACCACATAGATATAAGCCAGGTACTGTTGCATTAAGAGAAATTAGAAGATTTCAAAAGTCTACAGAACTTTTAATTAGAAAATTACCATTTCAAAGATTAGTCAGAGAAATTGCACAAGATTTTAAAACTGATTTAAGATTTCAATCTTCTGCTATTGGTGCTTTACAAGAATCTGTTGAAGCTTATTTAGTTTCATTATTTGAAGATACTAATTTATGTGCTATCCATGCTAAGAGAGTTACTATTCAAAAGAAAGATATTCAATTAGCTAGAAGATTGAGAGGTGAAAGATCCTAAGTTTTATGTTAGTTTAGGATTTATAGTAACATAACCGTTATATTATTGTATATTAGCTTTAAATTTGATTTGATTTAATTCCCATTTCCATTTCTTAATTTGATAATCGTATTTTATATCATTCCAGTCTTGTATTAAAGTCATATTATTAATTCGGTTGACTTTAACAATAAGCAATGGTCAATAATAATAGTACACAGCCCCATCTTCAATTTCAATTTCAATTGCAATTCTTAACTTAACTTAACTTATCTAATTGATATATTTAATATTAAAAGAAATTTAAATAGTATGTCAACTGCAATTCAATCAAGTCAATCTGATGCAAGATACCTTCTTAAAGATTGGTCATCGTCACCTTATTCTGCTTGGGCATTTTCAACAGCATTAATCGGTTCACCATTATTTAGACCAATTGGTATTCCAATAAGTACAAATCCATCAGGATCATATCTGAATGTTCTTAAATCAACGAAAAGACCAATAATTGCATATCCAAATAATTTTCAAGTAGCTTTATTTTCTGCTTTTATTGGTTTTGGTGGTTTCATGTGTTACGATAATGATCCAACAAATGGTTCTGCTGTTATAAGTGTTTGGAGTTTAATTTATTTTGCTGCAAATGCAAAGAAGAGTATGTGGAATTTAAAACTGTATCCAAAAGTTTTATCTGCTTTTGCTTTTACAAATGCTGTTGTTTATGGTGGAAAATTCTTACATTTTTATTAAACTTTTTATATTTTTATTATATATACATATAACATTTATCAAACTAGTCCAAATGTGGTAGTATTCTTTAATCGTTTATTCATCCTTTCATCTTTTCATCTTTAGTCTTTTCGTCTACCTCTTTTTATTGATTAAACCAATATATAGATTTAATAGTTTTAAAAGCAGATTGCATACTTTTTATAATAATAATTTTATTACCATGAAATTGGAAGAAATTGTTCTTTATTTGCATAATTTTCAACTTCTGTTTCATTATACATTTCAATAAATTGTTGATCAAGTGGCCTTTCCTTTGGATAAGCAAATTTTCTATATTCATCAAATATCATACTATGCGACCAATCTTGTAATTTTCGTATGCACCCCACGATACATCCTGTTCTATGTTTACCTCTATTACAATGGATTAAAATCGGTTGATTTTTTGGATTTATAAGTATTTTTAATGCTTCAGTAACTAATTCTGGTTTAATTTTAACAAATGGTTCTTTATTACCACTTAAACCAATTTGAAAAAATTTTATATCATTCTTTTCATTAAATTCAATATTTTCTATTGGATATTCTTCAGGAATTAAACATAAAACAGATTTAAGTTTAATCGTTTCAAGAAATTCAAAATTTTCAATCCTTGGGAATGATGACCTATAAATACCTTGACAAACTCTAGCAAAATTTTCTGGTGGTGAATAAATTCCAATAACTTTTGAATCAAACTTTATTTTTCTATTATCATTTGGATTTATTATAAATAAATCTGATTTCTTTGATGATCCTAATTTTAATCTATTTTTAAATTCTTCAATATCTTCTTTATTAGTTGGAATAAATTTATCATATATTTCTTCATCATTTAAATTATTTAACATTTCTTCATTAATCATCATATCATTAACATCAGTATGAAGATAACCCAGAAATGCTTGTTCATTTAATATATTTGCATCATGATCATTCTTTTCTTGTCTTTCTTGTTGTTCAATTTGTGATTCAACTATCTCATTTAATGAAATTGTTTTTGACGATGTTGATTTTTTATTTCCAGTTACTTTTTCATCTCCTTCTCTTTCCCCTTGGTCGTGACTTAACTCTAATTCTAGTTCAAAAAGTTCCGTTTCTATGTCTTCCATTTGAACAATAAAAGGTTTCCTTTTAACAATTACAGAAAGTAGTTTAAAATTAAATAAATTTAAAATTATTCCCATTTTTTTTTCTCTTTTGATCAGAAATGAAGTATAATAAATCGAGAGAGGAAAGAAAAGAGAAAATAAAGAAAACATAATATTTATCTAATTTTAACAACAAACACACACACACTTCAACGTGAATATATAATAAGTACTTATAATAGAACACACAAATGGTATGTTAAAACATTAATACGTTTAATATATGTACTTCTAATATGTTGATACTAACAATATGAATTTATTCATGGTTAAAAGTCGGCACTTTTCAATTTTTCATCTCTTTTACAGGTGATCATCCTTCTCATTTGTACTTCAACTTATATCCATGGTATATGGCCTGCTATTTTAGATAAGAATAAAAATGGTGTTTTAGGATTGTTTTGGAAATGTGCTAGAATTGGAGAAAGAATGTCACCTTACGTTTCAATATGTTGTCTTGTTATGGCTGTTAATCAATTAATTTGATTAATTAAATATACAAAGAAAGTTTTATCACATAATGATCATTATATGTTGTACACTATATTTAAAATGCCGTTGTGATATTAATATATATAATACATATGAGATTATAGATTATAAACAGATCAATGAATTATTAATTGAATTCATTCAAATCGTTTTCACCACTACATAATAAATGTGCATTTTTGATTCCAACAACTTTTTCTAATTTCATCATATCAAGTTTATTGAACATAGTTCTAACCATACATAAGTTCAAATCCATATTATCTTCATCTTCATCATCTTCACTATCATCTTCACTATCATTTTCATTTTCATCTTCCTTTATAGTTTTAATTTTTAATTCATTATTCTTAGCTTCAATTCTATTCTTTTCATTACCAATAAAATTTAAAACTTCTTGATAAAAATCTGGATCTGATGGTAATTGATAAAAAATAACATTTCTAACACCTTTAATATCATATCTTTTATAAAAATGTAATCTTTCTGTATATAAAATAACTTTTGCTGTACTTGCCTTTTGTTCAAATAATGCTCTATTCCTTGTCATTTTACTTTGACTTGAATATTCATCAATTGCAACAAATGAAACTTTAGTCTCATTTTGAAGATAATTAGCAATTCTAATATAATCCATGTAACTTGAAAAATAAATTAATGTTCCAAAATTATATGAAGTCTTTGTCATTATTTGTGGTAATGTAACATTCTTAAAATATTCAAACCTTTTATTTGGTTCTTCTTGAAATGATTTTATATCAATTTCAAATCTCATAAATGTTTGTTTTAAATTAGTAAATTTATTAACTAATCCTGTTTTAATCATTTGATATTTTGTTTTATCAATTATACTAATATCATCAATAGATTTGAAAAGTGAACATCCATTTAATAAATTTTTTGATTTTTTTACAATACCCATTATTTCTGGTGTAATATATTTATTAAAGCACATTATTTGAGTAATAAATTGATATTGATCATTAATTGCCCACATTCTAATTCTTGAAAAATCAACATCTAATCCATCAAATGATTTTGGTGAAATATTCAATTTCCTGTATAATATATCATATAAATGTTCCCAATTTTGCATTAATAAACCTTCTGCTTTATCAATTATACAAATTTCAATTGATGATAAAAAATTATTATTTGATCTTTTATCTTCATTAGTCTTTTCTAAAAGCATTTTTAAACCTAATGGTGAAACAATCATAACATCTGATTGTTCTAATTTAGAATATAATTTAATTGTTTTCCTTGTAAATTTAATACCTAAAGTAAAAAAATCTCCTGCATTTCCATCAAAAAATTCTTCAAAATCTTTTGGCTTTTTTGATTTCATCATTTTATTAACTTTAAATTTATCATAAAATTGATTTTTAAACTTTTGTTTATTTGCAACTGATTGTATACCTGAATTTTTAATTAATTTATTAACAACTTGCCATGCAATATTTCTAGTTGGTAAAACAATCAATACTTTTGTTCTACTATAACCTTGATCACGAAAATCAGGTTCTTGATCAGGTGAAAGGGAACCTTCTTCAATTTGTTTAGAAATTTGTGATTTCTTTTCATTATTATTCATGATACGATCTCTAGTTTTCAAAATATGATTAGTAACATGTAAACAATAATAATCTTGATAACGTGATTTAATATCTTCATTATGATAATATTGAAAATCAAAAGTTTCATATGTTAACATAGATTCAATTAAAGAAATATCTAATTCAGAAAGATTTTCAAAATTATTAAACTTTTCTTGAATTTTTTGTTTGGCATTATAATATTTTAATTTTGATTTTAATGATTTCCCTGAATTTATATCATTTGGTTCAATAACCAATGGAAATCCGTACTTTAATTTATTATATTTGCCTTGATTTGATTCTAATTCTTGACGTTTCAAAAGTTTTGGTTGTTGATCAATTGGTGAAAGTTTATTATATTTTTCAATTGAATTTTCAATCTTTTCTTCATCATTAAAATGAAGATTAAATGCATCAAAGTTATTGTTCATAATCTCATCTTTTTCATCATCACCCTTTTCGTCATCATCATTATCATCATCAATATCATCATCTTCATTACTAGTACTTTCATTATCAATATCATTATTAGTAGTTTTATCGTCTTCATCATTTTCAATATTTTCATCATTATCAGAAACATTGGCATTATTTGTAATAATACCCGATTGAATCTCATTACGTGATGATTGATCAGATTTTAGTAATGTAACCAATGCAGAATATGCAAATTTATTTTGTAAATTCTTTTTACTTCGTTTTGATGCAATTGTTTCCTTTTCTTCAGAATCAATTTTATAACCATCTTCATCCAATTCATCATCATAATCACCATCTATCGATTGATTTTTAAATTGAGATAAATCATTCAAACGTGCCTTAGCTTCCATGATATTATATTTATCGATAGCTCTTCTTTTATCAGTTGTTCTTGTGATATGTCTAAGACCTTTTCTACCATATTTTGTCTTTTCTTTCCTCTGTTTTTTTATTGAAGGTTCCTGACCTCCTTCACCACCATCTAAACCATCTATTCTTTTCATCTAGTAGTTTTAAAGTGTTGTAAAACGTTGCTTTAATTTAAAAATTCCTGTACAAAATTTTTCAAATCGTAAATTTTTCTTTTTCAAATTTTTTTTATTTAAATTTTTATTTTTTTTTATTTTATTTTATTTCAAAGAAAAGTCACGTGTAATTTTTAATTTGTAGGAAATTTTTAAAAGCGAAAAAAAAAAAAAAAAATTTAAAAAAAGAAGAAGAAAAACACGAAAAACAAATTTGAAACACATTTTGTTTGTTTGTTTGCTTGCTTTTTTGTTTGTTTGTACAAAGCTATAGTTCGTTCAATAACAATATTTTACAACTTAACTATCAGAAGATTAATAATAATAAAATCATTTATCTTATCAATTAGATCTACTCAAGTGTGTTGAATTAAAATTTTATTTTTACTCATTTTTTTACTCTTTCTTTTTACTCATTTTTTTACTCTTTCTTTTACTTTTACTTCTAATTTTAACTGTTCCTTTATTTCTTTGAAATGTCTGAAGACAAAGATTATTTAGAATCTACTAAGAAGCAATTGTTTCACGATTTGAATGAATTAAATTCTAAAGACACAACACCATCAATATCACCCTCAACGTCAAAAAAATCATTATTATTAGAGGCAAAAAAAATAAAGAAACCATCACAAAAGCTTCATATGGATATAAAAGCAAGAATGAGACGACGAAGTATATATGATGCAATGATCAGATTACTTAGAATAATATTTTCAACGATATATTTGATTTATATAGTATTAACAATTCCATTAAGTTTTGAAGTTGGTGGATTAAATTGTGGTTTATCATATTCATTAACAATTTTAATTCTTTATTTTTGTTTAGCAACATTAAGAGTATTAAAATATCATAGATTTATTTCAAGTTTCCTTTATTATTTACAACATATATTATTACCAACTTTATTATCATTTTTTTTAACAGTTTTTAAATCAAATAATGATGAAAATCAAATTTTAATTAATACACTTCCAAGGAAGATTTGGTGGTTATATTTAATTAAATCATGGAAGATTTTTTTAATGAATTCAACACCATTATTTACAATTCTGGAAGGATTTTGTTCATTATTATCAATTCAAATGATTGGTCATTTATCGAATTATTTTGTTAAAAAAAGGTCAGATACTTGGTCAATATTTAATTTAATTATTAGTGCATCAATAATTTCAACAAGTTTATATTTTCTTATAAAAATATATACATCACCATTGATAAATTTAGAACAAGTTGGATTAATTAGTGCATCATTATTAGGTTCAGCAATAACAATTACAATTTTAATATCATTCCTTGCAATTTATTTTAATAGAGCAACACCTTTAGAAAGTTCATTAATGGTTGCATATATAGTAAAATGTTGTTATGAATTATTTCCTGAATTATCGAAAAATAATATAAGCAATCTGTTTAAATTTGTTTTTAATGAATTTAAAAAGATTGATAAACAAGCAAAAGATTCTTTAACATTTAATAATGTTGTTGAATTTAAATTATTAAATTTTTTACCAATTGATATTCAAAATAATAAAATTTTAAATAAATATTATTCATTATTCATTAAAAATTATCCAAATTTATTTGAAAAATTAATAAAAATTTATTTTTATTTAAAATTTCGTGGTAAAGTTATAATTCAAATTATAATTGAACATTTCCCTGGATCATTTGAACCTTTATGGGATTTTTTAAAAATTTCAATTAATAATTTAACATTTTCAATTTTACTTCAATTAGCTTATAGAATTTGCGTTTTCTTTGCTGCAACAAAAATAATTCCAATTTTATCATCAATGAATAAAATTTCACCAGTTTCAACACCAATTTCTTTAGATGTACCAAATAAATTAAAAAAGATATCATCATCATCATCATCACCATCAACATCAAGTAGATTAATTTATTTATATTCACCATGTATTATAATTGCTGTTTATACAAATTTAATGATTCAATATAATTATGAATTTGATAAAGAAAATCATTTTTGGAATTGGTTTAAAATTAATATATTTAAATATAAGAGTGAACAATTAATAAATGGATCAGTTCATGCATGGCAATTTTGGAATTGGGTAAATATTTTTGCTGTTTTATTATTATATCTTTCTGAATTAGTTAGTAATGATCCAGAAGATAATTCATTAACAGATCATTGGCAATCAAATGATTGAAAATGAATACTTTGTTTTAATTTAATTTTTAATTTTATTCTTACAAGTTTTTTCTTTTCTAGTTTGTTTTCTTTTAAATTTTAAGTTTCCTTTTCAGTTTCAGTTCAGTTTCGTTTCCGTTTTCTTAACTTATTTTATTTTGTATGTGTGGGTAAATTTTTTCTGTATAGTAATAATAAATTATATCTTTTTATAATTCATATAAATATAAATTCTTATAATTACAAGTAGTGTAATTTCTTATACTAAATTTTGTTTTCAATTTTTATTTACATGTATTAAAATCATTTTTGTAAAATCAAACTAAAAGCAGCTATATGATTAAAAATTAACAAATTTGAGTAAAGTAATTTATTGTTGAAATTATAAAAAATGTTATAATCAACTAAGAAGGTAAATTTAATAAAATAAATTAAAATTACAGTTACTTTAGTATTATAGAACTTATCAAATCAGCTACTTCATATAAGTTTATTCTTTAAGAATTTAAGATACATGTATACAATTTAATATGTATAAACTTTAGCTTATTTTAAAAACATATGAACGTAAATCAATTTATTATTTAATTAGTATAGTAGAAGTGGGGTTGTAAACATGAATTAATTCTTATTATTTATTTATCAACAATTGAATTTAATTTATTTATAACAATTCAGTTACTTTTATAATATACTTTAATATATAAATGAAGCTAGTAGCATTTTTTTTTACAATAAATTAAAAAGGAAGAAAATTTCTGAGCATATTAATGCAATTCTATAATAACCAGCATAGAAAAAATTAATTTTAGAACGACACACGTCTCTCGTAAAAAAATATTTTAACTACTAAAAAATATCCACAAATAACAGCTATTATATTTTACAACTGTAGTATAATCTACTAACTTTCATTCAATTTATTTATGACTATAAATTAATTACCACACATTACATGCACACAAATACACATGATTTTAAAGTGAAATTTAAAAGAATAAACACACGACATTAGGCTAGACCTTTTGAAATTCAATGGCATGTTAATTCAAAAATTCAAGAAAAATTAAATTTAAAAATTAAATTTTTTTTCCATTAATGTCCATACATACATGACATTAAAATATCAATTCACTTAGAACTTATATCAAGGTTTATCAAAATATGAAAGGGAATTTATAGAATTTTAAAATGTATTTTAATTTTTTTTATTTTTTTTGAAAATTAGATAATTATAAATAGGACCATTTCAATTGGTTGTAGCGGAATGTAGTATTTTAACATCAAAAAAAAAAGAAAGGAAAAGCTGATAAAAGTTAAAGTTAAAGCAGAGCCCTTATTTTATAATTTTAAACTTTCTTACATATGGGGCACTCAATTCGGAGTTCAAACAAAAAAAAAAAAAAGGATGCAAAGTTCATCGTGTTTAATTTAAACTTTTAAACTTAACAGTTATCAAAAGTCCATTGCATATTAAATATTAAAAAAAAAAGAAAAACGGGACATTGAACGTTTAAAAATTTTACAGTTTAATATATTATTATATATATTACAAAAAATAGTAAAATTTACTAGTTACATTAATAGTTAGTTAAATAATAAAACCGTGTAGAAAAGAACTATTTTTCCCCCCCCTGTGTGCCCCGTAAAAATTTCTTAAAAGAGTAAAAAAAATTGGTTTCCTCGCCGCCGCCAAAAGAAAAGAGACCCCCTCTTTTTCATTTCTCACAAATAATATTAGATTACCTAATAAGTGAGCTCATCATTGAATGGTGATCTCATTCACCGATCGTTTAATTTTTAATGATTATTATGAAAGAAGTTGGAACTGAACTGAACTGAACTGAACTGAACTGACACATGACAAAGTTTAATTTAATATTTTTATACTACGTAAGAGTCATATAC
>JAJLVG010000108.1:7973-18381 GCA_030564585.1 Martiniozyma abietophila
TTATTATGATTTTTGATTCATTTTCTTATAATTAATTTCTACCCTATTATCACAAATTATCATTTTTGATTCCTTGTTGGTTGTTAATATCTTCTTTCCCCCGCCCCCTTTTGTTTTACTATCACATTTATTCTCTCTATATATATTGATTGATGATTACACGCCTTTTCTTTTGCTTCTGCCTTTCATTTGCAGGTTAATGTTGATTTCAATTTGGTTTTATCTTTTCTTATTTTTTTTTTTTTTGTACGGTTTTTCTATCCAACTTTTAGTTTTATATATATTATTTATTATTATAATTATTATTATTATATTTATTCAAATTTTGATATATATAGTTAAATATATATAATAGACATTATACCAGTTTTGAATTCATTAAAAGAGTCTATTATTATAAAATGGTGATTAAATCTGTATATTGTTTATTTTTAATATAAATATATTTTTAAATCAGGATTTGCTTTTAATAATTTTTCTAAAATGAGATAAGTTTCTTCATAATCCCACATTGTTCTTAATTTGTCATCTAACATCATATCAATAATAACTGTATCAATTTCATCATCATAAAGACTCTTTTGAGAAACTCGTAAAACTAAATCTAATCTACCAGGTGTACCACAAAGAATCCTACTCCATGTAGTTTCAAGAACTTTTAAATCTTGTTCAACTCTATTTTTATGAATTAATTTAATTGAATTACCTTCAATATTACGGGTTGCACGATGGGTATCACATGCACGAATTGCTGATGGTGATAAAATTGCAATGAATTTTCTTTTTGGAACAACAACTTCAAATTTCTTTTCATCACCTTCTTTAAATTTATTTGACTTTTTAGCCCATTTCAATTTCGTTTCCATCTTTTTAATTCTATTTCTAAGTTTTTTATATTCTTTAACTGATGGTAATAAATCTTTCATATAAAATGAAAGGAATGATTCTAAATTTTCTAATGAATGATCTAATTTAAATTCTTCTGTTGAAAAAATATTATTTTTATTAACATATTTATCTCCTAATTCTAATGGTGATAAATTTGGATTCATTTCTCTAATCTTTGTTGCAATTTTTCCTGAAATAAAATCTGGTGATTGTTGAGCTAATGATATTTTCTCTTCTTTTTCATTTGCAATTCTTTCTTTCCTCTTTTTCTTTTCCTTTTCTTTCTTTTCTTTCTTCTTTTCATTCACCTCTTTGTCTCCTTTTGATTCATCATTATCTTCATCTTCATCTTCATCATCATCTTCATCTTTATTATTATTATTATTATTATTTATTTCAATATCAGAATTTTCAACTTCAACACCTTCATCACTACCAACAGTTTCTTCTGAATCATAAACAAGACCATCGTCTAAATCATCACCTTTAAAATCACTCATTGAAACTTTCACTTTTATATATTAAACAATTGATTTAAAAACACAATATTTTTATAGTAAGAAAAGATTTTTTTTTTTAAAAATAAAAGTGAAAAATTCAAATTAAAAAAAAAATAACGAAAATTATCTTTAATTTAATGGCTGTGCTGTGTACTTTCCTTCAAACAACAAAACACAACACATGACTTAACAAAGAAAACTTATAATTAAAAGGCAATGAACGTATTGAATACTCCTATTAGGAATGCTGGGCAGGCCCCAGTGACGCCGACACGTGGTCAGGCAACTCCTACAACGCCACTTACATTATCAGTTCTTAGAAATCCAACAACTCCAATTAGAAATCGATTATTACTTACACCAACAAGAAATAAACAAAAGAGAAAATATGATCCAACTGATGATTTACAAATGTTAGGAAAATTATTTGGCTTATCATTGAATATTCAAAAGAGGAAACTTAATAATGAATCAATAGAGATTGATCCTGAAATAATAAAAAATGATTCAACTCAAAATTTAATAATAAATGATAATAATAATAATAATAATGAAATTACAAGCCCGATTCGTAATAATGATATTTTATTGAATCAGCAAATAGATGTTATTTCTAGTCCTGATATATCCAATTTGTCAAGTGTTTCAACAAATCGTAATATAACAAATGATTCAAATGTTAGTGTTATAGTAAGGGCACAACGTTATGATGTTGCAAGTTTTCTTGATCGAAATATTAATGGATTTAAAATGAGAAATAGTAATACGACTGAGAATTCAAGTAATAATGAAGAATCTAGTTTAATATATGAATCAAGTGAAATAGGAATTATTAATGAAACATTTAAAATTAATTCTCAATCTCAATCTCAATCACAATCACAATCACAATCCAAAGTGTTATCAAATACGGAAACATTCTTACCATTAGCTGATGATATAAGTATTGACTATGATCTTGGAGATCTGCAAATAAACTCATCAATAAATCAAATAGAACCATCAGTACTTCCTGATTTACCATCACCATTACGAAATATGTTACAAAATAATGATCAAGAATATGATATTCTTGATTATGATGTATATGAAAATGATGATAATGATGATGAGAATAAAAGAAGTCTAAATGATATCTCGATGACTTCTATTGGGTCTGATAAAACACCACGTCGTGCACATTCTTCACGGTTATCTATATCAACTTTACCTAATACATCCAACATTGCAATTCCTGAAGCTTTAATGAGAGATGATGATGATGATGATAATAGTACAGATTTGAATATTGCATTAGATGATGATGCCGAATATGATTCAGGACTGGAAGGTTTAGGTAACTTCAGCTTAGAAAAAGAATTAAATGATTGTAATAACATTTATTCATCAGATTTAGATAGAAGCTTACAAAATTTAGGACCGAGAAATGAAGATGAGTATCAAGATTATTCATTAATTCAAAATTATGAAGCATTTATTACAAAGAGATCAAAACCTAAGGTTAATAATGATAGTAATAATAATAATTCAATAAATGATTTATCATCATCAATTACTAAAGTTCAAAAACGAAAGACTGATTCTTTCAAGCAATCAAAGTTTACACTTCCTATGATGCAAAAACTGACTAATTTATTTCCTTCATCTGATCAAATTTCTTTAGATCAAAAAACATTATCAGTATTAAATGATTTAACATTTAAATTTATTGATCAAGAATTTGCAGATTTGGCTTCTTTAAATGTTGAATCAGCTAATCGATTTGATGTTGAAGAGATTATGAAGCAAGTTAAATTAGGAGGGCTTAATGGTGGATTAGATATCATGGGAGGGAAAATGAACATTGATGGATCAACCGAATGGGATGAGTCTATATTGTTTGATTTAGGTATGCAATTATGGGACGTTGAAATTGTAAGAGAATTAGAAAATTTACTTTGGAGTAGAAAAAAAAGGAAAAGAGTTAAGAAGAGTATCAATAAAGGAAAAGAAGTTGATCAGAATCATATAAATACCTTGCATATCTCCCAAGTATATGGAAAAGATAAAGATATGGTTAAAGACAAAAGTGAAAATGTCAGTGATGATGAGGACAAAGAGGATCAAAGTGAGGATGAGAGTGCGAGTGACGAAAGTGGCGAAGATGAAGATGAAGATGATGATGAGGATGAACCTGGTATTAGTCAGAAAACTGAAATTAACGATCATACTGGTTACGGAAATTGGGAGAACTCTAAAGATGTTATCCAAGCGGAGAAAATAGAGAGTGAAGAGGAGGAAGAAGGGAGTCATCAGTTATCTATTAAAAGAGAAATATACAATAAGGAATTGACTGAGGAAGAAGATGTTGTCGATCTGAATCAACTCGAGAGTGGAATACATATTGCCATTCAAAGGGATGAAGAGTCTGATGATGATGAGAGTGATTTCAGTATTCCATTTGCTGAGGAGGAAGAAGAAGAAGATGGTGACGATAAGGAATAATTGAAGTATTATAGTTTGTATTATATTAAATTGTATATTAGCGTGTGTATGTAGTTACTTACAGTGAATCAGCTGTAACATCTAAGCCTGGTATATATATATTGAAACTAACCAGTGCTTAGCAAATAATTGTAACATTTCACAAAGTAATTCATCTGATATACTGCTCTTATGACCCATGACCGTTGAAGATAGCGTCTGGATAGTTTGGTAAATTCTCTTATCTAGTCTGCTTTTGAATTGCTGAGCAACAAGCCTTGTCACAATAGATGACGCGGCTTTGCTCAAAACAATTTAGATCACAACCACCTCTGCACATGAATGACAATATTTGAAAAGTTATAAATGTAACTAATGTATCTGTAACTCCAATCTATTTCAGTCAATATGATATTAATTTATTTACAAATTGTGGCTTTATAATGGATACTGTTTGGAACAAATCAGTCGAAACGCTGGGTGAAGACCCATTAGCGTTTAAATCTCAACCATCCAAATCTAAGCTATTTAACCATGAAAAATTATTCAAATTTTGCTTTTTAACTTCTTCATTGATACCCACACTGGTGATTATTGCTTGTGAAGGATATTTATTTAATTATTTTACTACCCATGAATCATATTTGATTAGTTGTGAGAATATATCATCAATAAGTGGATTTACCACAAACTGTGAATCAAATGTTCGAAGTAACTACGTTTCCAATGAATACACATTATCAAATATGGTTCGTAAAGCAGTTTCAACATACCTTGGACTCTATATTTATGCATCTCTTTTCACACTTGCATATTCTCTTTTAGTGTTTAATTCTCATTCTTTGACACACTTTTTTAGTATGGGTTCTTATTTAATAGCAATGGCTATCTACTCAGGTATACAATATAATGTTTTATCTGGATTTAGATTAGCAAGTGATGCGCCAGCTGGTATGACACTATCACACTATAAAGCAGTATTGATTGTTGTATGTGTCTTTTCTTCAATTCATGTTATTTCACATTTTACATTAACAAAATTGGCACTTGATAGATCAAATGCTAAAAGAGAAAATATTGGAACATTACCTATTCGATTAAGGTTTAGAAGGTTGATTAATATCCATCGTTCATTATTATTTTTGACACTATTTTTTTTTCCTGCGTTTATAATACAATTTCTTATTATTTACATTGGACCTCATGATCCCGAATTTGTCATAACTTGTGTCATTTTACCATTATCTTTGATTGTTCTAATAATTGCAGATATAGCGGTTACAAAAGGTAGTTTAATATTAATTTTTACTTCTATGATTGCTTGGTGTTGTGCATTTGCTTACTTATCATTTAAATTAGCAAGAGCATTTACGAGGTATAAAGGATTGACTGGTATTACCAGTTTAATTGCTTTTATAATTTTTAACTATGTTATATTTATTTCAATTGTTGTTCTAGAAATTGGTCTTTCCTTCTTTATAATCAAGAAAGGTTATTGGGAACAAGTTCAATCTGTTACAATTAATGAATACAATTTTATGAATTCATTGTTAGCTAAATTCGGGATAAATTATTTTGATCGAAAAGATCAAAAGGATGAAGTATCTACAATATCGAACGATGGGACAGATATTGAAAATAATAGTTATGTTGATTATGCTGCTAGATTTGAAAATTAAGTTACAAATGAAAAATACAAATGTTTGCTGAATTTTTATATAGCTTTGTAAAAATAATATAATGTTAAGGATAATGAATGTTATTATTTATATCTATTTTTTAATAATGAAAACGTCTCTCTCTCCTACATGAAGAACGATGTGTGTTACAAAATAATATCTGAAAATCAATTGTTTAAATATTTTTTTCTTATCACTTGATCTTCAAACGTTCAGAGCAGTTTCCTGTACATCTTTTGACATATTATTATCGATATCATTATTCGTTAATGAGTTCTGGTCAGCAACAAGTTCTATCTTTGGTTGATTTAGTTCCCATGGTTTCTTCCTTTGTTTCAAGAGGCTATCAGAAGCATCATCTTCACTCAGTAAAGTTTTTGGAATTTGTTTAATCCCTGGAACAGGTTTATTTTTTGTTATCATTTCTACAATATTTTGATAGTTTGATTGATAATCATCTTGATCATCGTCGCCGATATCTTCTTCTCCATTTTCCTTTTTGGCTAACCATGTTTCATAATCTTGTAATTCAAGAATATTTCCTGTTTCAGAGCAAAACACAAAGCATTTAGTCTGCTGTTCAAGTTGATCTTTATCGCTTGCTTTGATGTGTTTATAATTAAAGGTACCATTTGAAAGGTCTTGCTTGACTTCAATATTACTATCAGATAAGACAACCAGGTATTGTTGTAACACACTTTCAAAGGTTTCCTTAAAGCTGGGACTAGCATCAAAGTCATAATTGTAAAATTGGTTGAACACTGAAACGTTAGTCATTGTATATCAATCTGGTATTCTTTATTTCTTTGGGTCTGTTCTTAAACAAAACAGTTGTTATTATTTGTGTATGGTCGTCTATGACGAAACAATTTCGGGGAAAAAAACACCCAAAAGTACTCATTTTTTCAACAAATTTAAAAGGTTTCAAAGTTATAAACTTTCAAGGGAAATCTACAATCGAGTTGTTTACAATTGGATTTGATTCTACCTTTTTTATGTTCGTTTTATTTATTAACTGTTTATATCGTACAAAAATGCAATTAAAAGTGGCGTGTTCGGGAATGCAAATCAAGATTGAAGTTGAAAGTTGAAGAGCTTGTAGCCTTTTTTTTTTTGCATAGAGACTTCCCCTTATCCTTCAATATCTATCATCATCCACAAGTTCTTTCTTTTCCAATGGGTTATATCTTAAGAACTTTTCAATTAAGTCAACATGGGTAAGCACCATCCTTCTACAACAATACCTTTTCAATTTAAGACGATCTAATGCATCCCCCTCACTCATGTTATCTTCTTCTAAGTATTGCAAATAAGTTTCCCACTTGTCACCAACGACCTTACCACACGAAAAGCATCTGACTGGGATAATCATCGTCTACAACTGTGTTCCTTCTTCTGGTTTTATATATTAAAATTCGATTTCTCCATTTAAAATTCTAATAAAAATTAAAGAAAAAAAAAATCCAGAAAATTTTTCAAATTTTTTATTTTTTCAATTTTATTTTTTTAAATTTTTAAAATTTATTTTTATTTTTTTTTCATTTTATTACCTGTTAAGTTTAAAGGTTTAATTCTAACGATAATCAAGTTAGTTTTGTTGTAAATATGAGTCTTTCTTTGAATAGTGGAGGTCGAATTATTCCTAGACTTACTACGTTTTCAAATGATGGTGCAAATGCCTTTGTTTGTTTCCATAATAGATTATCTGTCTATTCTCTTAATTCAAGACTTCAAATTAAATCATTTTTAATGAAAAATGCTCCAAATTTTCTTCAAATTATGTGTTCCCCCGTTTATAATGATGTTCTTTACGTTTTGGATAATTCAAATACCATTCATATAATAAATTGGAGATCAACAGAAGAAAATCCAATTGTTTCATCAATAACTCTTAATACTAATGATGAAATTACTAAAATTATTAATTTCATTCCAAATCAATCTTCACAAATCAACTGTTTAACTAAATCAACAACTTCTTCAAACTCACACTCTATTGCTTTTTTTGATTTAGATACAAACTCATCTAAAATTGTCATTTCATTTGATAACATTAATCAAATAGGTATTTCATCAAATTCAAAAAATATTGCATTTCAAAATCCTTCATCTCATTTAATCCATGTGTTTTCTTTTGATGATGATAATCTTAATGGACTTTCTTCATATGAAGTTAATTATCTTCATAAAACTCCAATTACAAAAGTCACGATTTCAAATGATTCAACAAATCCAATGATTGCATTAGCTTCTTCTTCTGGTATTATTCAACTTTTATTTGATGTTATATCTCCAAATCCAACTCAAAGGCTATTAAAATGGCATATCAATCAACCTTTTGCTCTTCAATTTACCCCTGATGGTCAATACCTTTTATCTGGTGGTTCTGAAAAGGTTTTAGTGTTTTGGAATGTTTTAAATGAAAAGCAACAATTTTTACCACGTCTTAATGGTTCGATTACAGATATTTTTATTAATAGTTCAGTTCCTTCACTTTATGGATTAACCCTTGCACTTTTAGATGGAGAATCTCAATTCATTATAATTGGTTCAACAGATTTAATTTCAAAACTTGATGTTTCAAGTCCAAGGATTTTCAATGGTAAAAATACATTATCATCAACTTTAACATCGATTTCAGCTGATAAAAGATTACCAATTGATCCAAATGATATTACTGATGTTTTAAAAGGTGAAGTTATGAAAAATCTTTCAAAAGATATAAAAGCATTTACAAAATCAAATTCAAATTTTACTAAATTTAAATGTTTTTATCCTTTTGAATCACAATTTAAAATTCACCCTGTTTCAGGGAACTTATATATTCCAACTGGTGCTCATATTCAAATTTATAATTACTTACGTCCTTCAAGTAGTTCAATAATGTCAGTTGCTCCACTTGTTCAACAATACGGTAAAGTTGGTCTTGAACAAAAAATTAGAGATCCTATTGTTACTCATTTAGAATTTAATACATCTGGTGATTGGCTGGTTACTTGTGATGTTGAAATTAGAGGTGAAGTAGAAGAAGGTGTTGGTAATAAAGAAAAATTAGAAAATTTAAGATTTTGGAAATCTAATAATAATGATGAAATTTCAAATGAAAAAAATGATTTAACAGCTGCAAATGATAATTATATTTTACAAACAAAAGTTCTTCAACCTCATGGGAATTCTTCAACATCATGTATTTCATCAGCACCAAAAACTTATTTTAATGGTGATGCAATTGTAACAGTCGATAATAAAGGTGCAGTTAAATTATGGAGACCAAATTCTCAAAATGTTTGGACTCTACGTAAATATTATTCAGGTAAAACAGAAATTGATTCAGAATCAGATGATATCAATTGGACAAATTCTGATAAACATGAAGATCAAACTTTATGTGCTTGGTCACCTGATGGAAGTTTATTAGCAATTGCATATAAATCAAAGGTTACTTTATTAGATGTTAATACATTTACACCTGTTTCTATGGATATTCAAAAGAATTTAGGTCTTGATTTACAAGATCATCATCCTCGTCTCCTTTCATTTGAATCAGATGGTTCAATTCTAGTTATTGGTACTCGTTCACATGTAATGGTTTATGATATTTTAACTGGTAGTACTAAATGGGGTATTTCATATTCTTCGACAAGTGATTCTGGTTTTGGAAATGGGTTTGTTCGTACATCAGGATCTGGTGAAATTCTTATTTGTGGTAAATATTTTACAAATGAAGGTAAAGTTAAAACAAAAATCTCAATTTGGAATTTAAATACTTTAGAAATCAAATGTGGATGGTGTAGCAATTATAATGATATTATAGTTGGTGCAGAATGGTCCAGCACTTGGCAAAAATGGATTTTAGTTGATATCAATGGACAAATGGGTGATTTACAATCAATTATTTCAACTTCAATAATCAATAAAGAAGAAATTTCTCAAGAAAATGATGAATTAAATAATTATATGGTTACAAATTTACTGGAAAATGCTCGTGTCATTGAACGTGCTAAAGCTAAAATATCTAATAATTCTGAACAAGAATTTAATGATAGAGTTGGCTTAAAGAATGGTGTTTTCGATGGTGTCTTAGATAGCTTGGAAGGTATCAGTATGGAAGCTTTATTTGACCGTGTCTTAAAAGTATTGTAATTTTTATAGAAGTTTAAATATGTGAACTAAGTAAATCAACTAACAACTATATATATAAAAATTGAACAATAATTTTTGTTCTGAGAATCAGATAATTCATGTACCACACTTATACTTAATAAAAAATCAAGAATTGACTCACTTAGATGGTTAAAATCTACTTCACTACTCTTTCAATTATTACATTCTTAAACACTTATCTAGTAATGTTAGAGAAAAAAATAAAAATAAACTCCCAATGAGGGGCTCGAACCCTCGACATTTCGGTTAAAAGCCGAACGCTCTACCGACTGAGCTAACCGGGAATTATTGATGTGAAAAATGTGATTGAATTACCTATACATAATATCTTGATTACGTAATTGATGAACACATCTCAAAATCATTTAGCTTTTTCAACCGATTATTGGAATTCAAAAATAACCATTGAAACTAATCAATGGCAGAAATTCCATAAAAGGCTTGCAAAATTAAGAAGAAAGATGCCAACAGCAACTGAACACTACTATCAGCTTCAAGTAGGACTATTGAATAGTACGTTCTACCACCCATGCACTTTATGTAACTCATCGGAAGGTGGTCCAAAACATACATTTTCAACATGTGGCGGAACACAACAAATATGGGAACATCTTAAAGTAATGGGTGCAACATTAACAATCGAACTCATAATTTGTAACAACGATTTAAAGGAAAAAGAAATTAAAAAAATCAATTACTTTATTGGTCTTGTTT
>JAJLVG010000109.1:5784-19118 GCA_030564585.1 Martiniozyma abietophila
AAAGATGAGAGCGACACGACATTTTTTCTTGAAATCCTATTTTTTTAAAAAATCACAACTTAATCAACTCTTTTTTTTTTGTTTAACAATATACCAAAAACGTTGAATTATTATTTTAATTAATTGTCAGCAATTGATTATCCTAATAAAATGGATACCTTAGAGTTTACCAACTCTTTTGAAGAAAATGATGCAAAAGTTGATGAAAAGAATGAATTGAAAGTTTCAATTCAAGTTGAACCAATTCAAGTTGAACCAATTGAAAACACTCCAATAAAACCAAAAAGACTCACCATTGAGGAAAGATTAGCATTAGCTGCAAGTAAAAAAAAGTCTAGTAAACAAAAATTTACAAAGAAACAAACTGAGTTGAACACACAGGAGTCTACATCTACCAGTAAAGCAATCATATCATCATCTAATAACTTGAATTCAATTAATGATTCCAATAGTAATTTAAATGAATCTCAACATTCCAATGATTATAAGTCTAAAAATGATTTAAAGCAAACTCTTTTATTAGATAATAACTCAACTGATTATTCCTCTTTATCAAAAGAACAAGTCCAAAAGATCCTTGAAGATAAATTAAAAGAAAAGGATAAAGAAATAGATGAGATTAAAGAAAAATTTCAATTGAATAGTAAAGGGACTTCAACTAATAAGAGTATAGAAGATTTAAGAAACAAAATCCAAGAAAAAGAAAAACTGATTAATATTTTAATGGATGAGGGCACTCAACTTTCTAAAAAGGAACTAGCTTTAAATCAATCTATCAAAAGACTTAAAAAACATGAATCAGAACTTGAAGATGATTGTGAAAAATCAGAAAAGAAAATTGAAAGTCTTTTGTTTAGAGTTGAAGAATTAGAAAAGCAGTTAATCGATTTTTCATCAATGAAAAAGTTACTTGGAGAAGAGCAAGAAGCACGCATAAAAATATCTCAAAGATATGATGGAATGGTAAAAGCAAATGAAAGTTTAACTGATGAGTTGAAAGAGATGAAATATCTGAAACTAGGTGTTCAATTAGATCAAATCAGATTAGATCTGAAAAATGAGAAAACGTTATCTACATCTTTACAGCAAAAGTTAGATGAGGCAAATTTGGAATTTATGGAATTTAAGAAGGAAAAACTGTCTATAATAACGGAATTGAATCAAAATCTAAGTAAGACGAATCAGCAATTAATAGAAACAACGAGAGAAAATGAATTGGAAATGAGAAGATTGGAAGAAAAATTAGAGACTTTAAGAATAGAAAACGAAAGACCTTCATTGGTTTTGAACAAAAAAGATACTGAATTAATTCACCTTCAATTTGATCAAGCTCAAGAAAATTGGAAATTAATTGAAAGCTCTTATTTAAAAAAGATATCAGCTTTCGAAAAGAATATAGAGGAGCTAAAGGATATTAACATAGCTTACTCTAAAAAATTAAAAATTTCAATCAATGATCTGAAACAAAAAAACGTTGACATTCAAACTTCACAAGATTTACATTCTGAGCTCCAAAATCAAATAAGTTTACAAGGTAAAGAGATTTTAGACTTGAAAGGAGCAAATAAAAATTTACAAAATAATTTGAATCAACTTAAAGATGATTATGAAAATGAGAAAAGTAGTTTTTCAACACACATTAAAAAGCTTGAGGAAGATAAGACACAACTAGAAGATGCATTTAAGCTTCGAAATGAATTTAATGGCTCAACCAATAATCAACCGTTCTATTTACAAGACATTTCTTCATCAGGATCATTAAGTAGTTATTATAAACAAGCAAATATTCCACATTCTAACAATAATAAAAGGTTTTCAATTGCGTTTGGTGAATCATCAACTACACCAAGAATAATGTCAAATTCTCAATCTAGATTTGGGTTTAACTCAATAGTTTCTCCTCATGAAAAAGTTTTGGCTCATCAAAATTCAATAATTTCTTTAGATTCGACAATTTGTGAAGATGAAAAAAACGATGTATTGGGTCAACCTTATAACGACTCTTCTAGTTCTTTTGAATTTCATGAATATAAAGAACAACAAAGTGATCTTTATATTGGTGATGAACTTCCATTAGGAATCGAAGCAGAAAGTGACAGATTAAATACTATTCAAGGTCGTAGTGTAAGTATAGGTGGATCAAATTCAGGAACACAACATATTCAAATGATAAAAAAATTAAGTGCTCATGTGCGCCGTCTTGAATTAGAGCTTAGGTCTGCAAAAGATGAAGTTTCTACATTATCAAATGAAAAAGACAAGGCAAGTAATGAAATTTTGAAGTTAATGAATGAAAATTCTAAAGTTGAAGAATTAAAGAATCAATTGAACGAAAAAACAGAACGAATAAGCTCATTGGAAAGAAAATTAGACAAAGTTTTAGTTTTATTAGGTGAAAAAGAAGAAAGAGTTGGTGAATTAAGTGCTGATGTTGATGATTTAAAAGACTTATTAAAACAACAAGTTCAACAAATGGTTGAAATGCAAGAGAAAATGAACTAATATTTCATCACAATCAAACCTTAAGAATATTTATGTATATCTATATTTCCTGTTTAAATATTCAACATAAAATGAATTTAAACTTTATTTTAAATCTATAAAAGTAAAAGGAATAAAAGTTTGATAAAAATTGATTTAATTATTCCCTTGTTTGATAGCCTTTTCAGTATGGGTATCGATATCATAAGATTCCCATGGATATGCAATCCATATATCTTCAACATCTTGACCAGATAAGTAAATACCACCATTCATTTGAGATTCAATTAATTCGGCTCTCTTTTCTTTGAGTTTGTTATGAACGACGAAAATGGAAAATTTAGTATCTTCCATTGTTTTACCTAACTTTTTAGCTTTTTCACTAACATCATTAAATAATTCATCAAGAGCATAATGAAGGGTAGTTCTTGTATCATCAACTTCATCAACAATAAGAATATTTTTACCGATCAAAGAATCAAAATGTTGAGCTAATGCACCAAAATCTAACCATTGGGTTCTGACAACTTCTTTACCAATAGTATCAGATCCAGTACCCATATCTTCATATAATGATAAACCGATTGCTTGAATTGGAATATTCTTTTCCCCTTGATGCTTTAAGAAAGTTCTAATAATACGGGCTGGAATGAATCCACCACCACCTATAGCGATGATTACATCAGGTTTACCAATAGTGTCAAGAATCTTTTCTGCAGAAGATTGACATAATTTATGAATGGAGTTATACGAAATAAATAGTTTGTCTTCTGCCATAGTGGGTATATTGAGATTCACTGATTAAAATGATAAATAAAAGCTGTTTTACAAATTCTATTATAGGAAGAAGGAATCAAAAAATTTTTTTTTCACGTCTTTTACTTTTATGATGGAGAGAGAGAGATGAGATATCTCAGAGAGAGAGAGAGAGAAAAATAAGGAAAAGAGAGAAAAAAGGACTATATTTAATATTTTATTAGGAAGAAAGAGAAGACTTGGTTGTTTAAAATTTAAACTGTCTATTTAGTACTACACAGCCATATATAGTATTGAAAACCGGCTCAGTGATAGTAAATAGGGTGACAGCTTACAACTTACCGTAACATTGACCGAAACAAAAGAATAATAATTCTTCTTTTTTATTCTAGCTCATCAGGATCATCACCATCAAGTTCCACAATGTCTGATTCATCCCCAGATATTTCATAACCCCCTTCTCCATCTAGTACAACAGAAGATTCAAAACTACTACCTCCTCCAAAAAGGTCACCAACAGTCTCTCCACGAATTTCAACGTTTGTACCCATCATCACCTTTCGTAATTCTAATTGGTCTTTCAGCAAAGTCAGTTTACCTTCAAGTTTAAGTAGGCCAGGTAAGACCTTCAAATCTTGTTTGATACCTGATTGAACAAGTTTTAGCCAATCGATACAATCAGAGTCTTTACTAATAACATTCCCACGGAATAAAAGTAAAGTTGATAACCATTTTTTCATGTTTTTAATAGTATTATTTTTAACAGGACCTGATCCAATACCAGTCATCATTGAAATAATATGACAAATATTGATAAATAAAACTTTTGTTTGAGAAATGGAAAGAAAATAAATAATTTGATTACTTTTTGAAACATTTTGAACTAAAATTGATGTTAATTCAGGAACTTCATCATTATCAGTATTTTCAATTAATTGTGATAAAAACGGTTTTAAAAGAATTATCAATTCATCAAAATCATCACAAATGTAATCTGAATTTTCATTACTATCTTGATCATCAGATTCTAAATCATTATCATCTTCATTTAAATCAAATTCATTATTAGATTTATTTTGATTATCCAAAACTCCATCTTCTAAAACACTTATTTCTATATCTCCTTTTAACTTAATTATGTTTTCAAATTCAAAATCGGTTACATGAATATCAAAACGGTCAAACCAAATTCCTTTGAAAACATCATCATTATGTTTCGGTGGAACTAATTCAACAAATTTTCCAACTTTGTCATTCCCTTGAATGACTAATCGAGCAACTGGAGCTTTAGAGTAATCATAAAATAATTCAATTACTCCATCTTTAGTAATTGCTGCAATCACTAATGAATTTTCAACAAAAAATGTATTAATCTTTAAAATTTCAGATTTTGCTGTTAATGATTTCACTGTTATTGCAGTTTCTATCGATGTTAAATCAAGGATATGAATAAATGGACTGTTTGCTTGAGTATATAAAAGATTTTCTCCTTCAATTATAATTTGAGTTGTTGGACTATTTGAAAATAATGGAACAATGGTCTTAATTTCATTCGATTCATTCAAAAACGTTAAATTTGAATCGGAACCAATTATTAAATCATTATTTTTTGGATTGAGATATAAGCAATCTGCCTCTCTAATATCTTTTAATAAAACAGAATTAATCATTTGTGGATTTTTTGAAGAATAAAATTTAATACCAAAATTTGGTTCAAATGCAATTATATCATAATAATTTCCAACTTCTCCAATATAAGAACTGGTCGTTGTAATAGCAGAAATAAATGTATCATTAGTGATCTTATTAACAAAGTGTTTTGTTAATGTAGAATAAATTAATATAACTCCTGAATTAAGAAGAATTGCAAGGTGTTGACTTGAATCATCATTTTCAGATTCTAACTTATTAATGGTATTATTCTTATTGTTATTATTATTTCTTGAACGTTTCTTATTATTATTAAGTGAAACTGATTGTGGTAACCATTGGAAATCAATAACATCTTCACCAGACTCAAGTTCTATATTAAATTTGATATGATCTAATGAAGAGTCTTGCATCAAAGGAATAATTGAAATTTCGTTTTTTCCTGGCCTACTAATTAAAGTAGCTAGTATTTTACCCGAAGGTGAAGGTAATGACAATAGTTGAGACTTCATTGTATCCAATATAGATTAACTTTTCAGTAAAAGTAGTGTCGTTTATAAAAAGTAGTGAAATTTTTTTTTATTTTTGAAATTTTTTCCACGTGAATATTACGTAACACAACATCATAATGATTGCTCACTATATTAAGGGAATAACAACACAACCATTGTATATAGCAGGGAAAAGGTATTACTTTTATTATTGATTGATAGTATGAGTGTCATTACTTACCAAGTATGAATACATTTTTTTGCCACGTCAAGGTTCTGATGATTTCAAATTGAATCGGTTTATTGTCAGGAATAAGAGGCTTAAATACGTATTAGGTCACAAAATAAATTACTCCAATAGCCGAGTGATAAAGATGAATATGATTAGGATTAATTTCACTTCATACTTTACACTGTTTCCCATGATATACTCTTATAAGAAGGATTCATATTCAAATAATGAAATGTCAGGTCTTTTTGCAAAATGCACCAACGAATAATAAATATTCTCCTTTAAATCCTATAGTTGACGTTGACATTGGAGTTAAATTCAAAAAGGATACATCAATTATTTCCATTACATTTGGTCTTACAGGATTTGCACAAATGGCGCATGCGGATAGAACATGTACTGTTGATGGTAGCGGTTATGTACACTCTTCAAAGTTGATCACTTATCGAGAAGATACATTCATGAAAACTTCGAATGATCTTTTAACCCAAAATTTACTTGTAGTTGAACCATCTGCGGATGAAAAAATGATTCTTGATAAACATGGGAATACACTAGTTAAAGCTAATGAGGAGTTCAAATTATCATGTCCACTTCGTATTCCAATTGAGGAACAATTTTTAGCAAGTTCTTACATAGCAATCGATAGTAGCGGCAAAAATGTTTTGACTAAAATTCAATATCAAGTATATTTAGAAGTTAAGACTAATAGAAGATTTTTTGGTACTAAAACAAATTCAATTTCAACTGATTTTATCTTTCAAAATGGCTCAAGCTTTTCATTTAATCCAACAAATGTTCTTCTTTATGATGAATTAAAATTATTTAAAAATAAATTGAAAAGCTTTTATTATGATAAAGATATGAATGCATTAATTCCAGCTAGTATTAATAAAGCACATACAAAATCACGTATAATAAGAAAGATTTGGAATTTTGATTATCGTTCTTTGGAATTTGAAAAAATTGCTAAATCAATACCAATAAAATTTGAAATGCAATGTTATAGTGCTCTGTTTTTAAATAAACCATTTTTAAGTCAAATTATTGGAAAATTATCAGTATTTTTGCAAAATATTGGTGATGAAACAAATATTTCAAATGAGTTTGTATTTAATGGTCAAAGTACAAAGCTTGGTTACTTAGCGCTTGATAAAATCGAAGTTAGCATTATTAATAGTTTAAAAGCTTCCGTTTCAAGTTGGAAATGTGAAACAGAAGTACAACAACCACTTCATACATTTCGATTTAATCCACCGGTATCTTTTGACATAAAAGATTTTCAATTAGATAAAGATGATGGCAGTTATTATCAAGTGATACCATCACTACTGGATAAGACAGAAAATGGAAACGATTCAATAATGGATATAATAAAAGATAAGACAGTGATGTGCGATACTGCTTTAGAATGGTTTGAAAACTCTACACAAGTAATAATATCTTGGAGATTTAGAGACAATGATCAAAAGAATAAATGGATTTTTAATACAGAAATTAAACCAGAACTTTTCTATGATCGACCACCTTCAGATGATCAATTACCATGTTATAATGAAGTCAAATTATTGGTAAATCATGAAAAAGATAGACATTTTTTCAATGACGACAAGAAATACTAAAAGCGTTCTTACTTTTGACCTTCTTTTTAATCATACTAGTATTCAAGTTATTTTTGTAATTCTCTGTAACTATCTTAGCTGTATTTGATATTCTATTTTGACAATAAAGAAGAAAATCATAAATTTACTTCTTTTAGTATTCCATTACCTTTATAAAAATCAAAAACTATACAATATATATATAAATGCCATCATCTATATATGTTTCACTCTTCCTCTGCAAGGGGACCGACTCCTATATTCTTAAGCATAACTTCAGCTGTTGTATGTGTGCTAGTATTATCATCCCCACGCAATTGTTTCAATGTCAACTGAAGTTCCACTTCCTTCCTATTCCGTTTATCAATTTCTCCTTGTAACCATACAATGTAATCTACACTTTTAGAAAGAATTTGTCCTTTGTTTGGTTTCCCATCCTTTGTACCTGTATTTTTTTCCGTCAAATCAGAAAATAATGCATCTGGTATCAAGTCATACAAATCTTGAATACGATCATTCAGAGTATCCCGTCTCTTGCGATCGGGTGGATTGTTAGTCATTAATATTTTAGATAATTCTTCCATGTGTGATTATATTTAATTACAACAGCACAAATAACTTCTTAACCACTTCACTCATTTCATTAAAAAGCTATAAAATCTATTAAATAAAAGAAAAAATTAAAATGAATATTTTGCCGCCGCGAGTTCTCAGTATAACCTTCTTAAACAATTAATGAATCAAGGAAGAGCCAACATGCCGATTGATTATTCCAAGTGGGACCAACTTGAGTTATCTGATGATTCAGATGTTGAAGTTCATCCAAATGTTGACAAAAGTAGTTTTGTGCGTTGGAAACAAAGAGATATCCATGAGAAAAGATCGCAACGTCAGCAGCAAATTAATGGCTTGCGTGTTCAAAAGGAAATGTACACTCAATTAACCAAAAGAGTTCATTACTTACTTGACGAGTCACCAAATAATTATTTTGTTGATAATAATGAGAGAAACAAACTTTTGGCTAGCCATTTCAATCCTTCTGAAAAATGTACATTGGAAAATAATCCTGATGCTCCAACTTATAATGAAATGATCGAAGATTTGTTTACTCAAATTCAAGGTGACTTAAAAAAAAAAGGTGAAGAAGTTAATCCTACAAATGTTAAAAATCTTGTTATTTTACATCAATCAAAAATTGATTCTGTCATGAAAGAAATTGATCCAAAAATTGACGAATTAGAAATTGAAAACAAAAGTAAGATTACGTCTGATGATTATCATGAAGGTTGGAATTCTTCATTTGTTAATAAAGCAAAAGATATGCCATTAGATTCTAAAATTGATGAACCATCATTGTTACCATCTTCTTCAAATTCATCTGATGCCAAGTCTTCACAATCAACTTCAAATACACCTAGTAATTCAATCGCATTATCTAATAAATCTGTGGGTATCTCAAATACGAATCCGAAATCTTCTGCTAAGGTACCATCCCGCAATGCATCTGAATTGGATGAATTGGAAGTTTTAGCTGAGACAATTGAATTTTCCAAAGTAAAGAGCATTTCGCAGTCAAAATTGTTTATCATTGATCATCCATTTATTGCAACACTTCAGCAAAAAGATGCATTGTTGATGACATGTTTTGATTTAGTTTTGGAAGGTAAAACTGAAGAATCTTTCAACAGAGTCAGACAAGCAATTATTCTTGAATGGGTTTCACCAATGCTTGAAAAACCAGATGAAACGAGGTTATCCGCTGCAGAAATTTCTCAATATAAAGGATTCATGTCAATGCCAATGAAAGGAAGGCTGGAGTATGTTAACAAATTTTTTGAAAAGTTAGATGATGAATCTTCACCTGCACATGCTGCTTATAAAGAAGAAGTTCAACGTATTTGGAAGCATATTTTAGATAGATGTAAAATTTTAGCTGCAGAAGAAAAAACTGATCAACCACAAGGGGCTGAGCAAATCCAATTAAGGTCATTAGATCCAGATACTACATTAGTAGTTAACCTACCAAAGGAAGGTACTAAGGAATATGAAATATTTAATGGATTACCCGAAGATATGAAGTTAGCAATTAAAGAAGGAACATTAGATGCTGTCAATGATGTTTTTGCAAAAATGGAGATTACTGAAGCTGAAGAAGTTCTAGACAAGTTCAACGATTGTGGGGTCATTAGTGTTCAAGCGTTACTTGATAATGAAGAGCAGCTAAACGAAATTAAAGAACAAATGACTGAATTTAAAAATGAATTTGAGAAAGATGCTGCAAAGCCTAATTGATTGATATTTTTTTTTGGTCTTGATTTGACGACATGGTGTTCCTTCAATTACTTAAAGTATTTTTAGATTTTTATTTTACTAATTTTATGTGTAGATATCTCATTTAAAATAATTAGAAAAGAAAGTAGTAATTTACAAAACTAATAAATGAAAATGAATTTAAAGGTATCAATAATTTATAATGTATAAATGAGCTTACTGTCCTTTCAATTTTGGCATTCTTAAAACTTCTTTTTCCTTGTTTTCACTTTCTTCTTGTAAAAGTTTCATTACTCTGCTATCTTCCCACTTTTCAGGGATAGGTGTAATCTCGTAGTTTTTTGTGGCCCAATAATAAATATCCCAATCCAACTCATCTAAAAGTTTATCATACTCATCTAACAATTCATGATCCATAGAGTTTAAGTATTTATCAGCAAATCTTGAAAGTAATAAATCAGTTTCAAGGATACCTCTTTTACGTGATTGATAAACTAATCTCTTTCTCTTAAGATCAATAGATTCACCACTTCGTTCGATTGGTTTAACTTGAATCACAAAGTCATTATTTTCATCGATATGGAAATTTTTCACTGGTTGACCTTGAATAAAACCTTGTGGAGTTGCCTTACGATCTATTGGTGTAGTATCTGCTTTAGTAGAAGCTGAACGAATGATACGTAAAGCAATACTTCCCGATTTTAACGAAGCTCTTAGTGGGTTTAACATATCTAATGTGTTTCTTAAACTCTTTCTGTTATACTCTCTCGAAATTTGATTCTATTAAAATTATTATATTATATCGGAAATGAAAGCTTGGAGCCGAAAGTCGGCTCCTCCTTTTCTTCACATAAATAAATTTGTTGAAATATTTCGTGTTTCGGGTAGTCGGATAAGATTCCATTTTAGGATCACTAAGTTGAAAAGAACAATTTGATTGTAATATAATCAACTAAAACATTACAGTTTGTATTATTTTGAATATATTAAAAGTGTAAAAAACTCTATAGTATATAAATAAGGCCTGATTTCTCAAATACTTTGATTATTAATTTTACATGAGAACACCTTTAGTACTCGGAACGTCATCTTTACCAGTTTTAGTCATGGCATCCTTTATAGCAACAGCAATCGCTTTGAAAGCACTTTCAGCACGATGATGATCATTTTGACCTCGAAGAGTATCAACATGAATAGTAATTCTCGCATTTTCTGCAAATGAATGAATAACATGTGGAATCATTTCAGTACTTAAATCACCAATTTTTTCTCTTTTTAAACCTAGTTCAACCACTGAATAAGGCCTATTCGAAAGATCAACAACAGCCCTACTGAGAGCTTCGTCAAGTGGAGCATAACCAACACCGAATCTTTTGACACCACGAACAGGACCAAGTGCTTCCTTGAAAGCAGATCCTAAAGTGAGGGCAACATCTTCTGCAGTATGATGGTCATCAATCAAAAGATCTCCAACACATTCTAACTGAAGTGACCAGCCAGCATGTTTAGCCAAAGCATGTAGCATATGGTCAAGGAAACCGATACCTGTATCAATATGAATATTATCAGTTGGCACTTGTGGGTTAATCAAAGATTCTTTCAACTTGACAGGCTCACCTGTAAGAGAAATAACTAGCTGCACATTTGTTTCGTTAGTCTTACGATGAACGTATGTCATCTTTTGTTCCTTTAATGAAATTCAATTGATTTTTTAACGAGAGAGATTTTTTTTAATTTCTGTGACTAATAAAGCGAAAAAATTAAGTTTAATCATTTCTCCTTCTCCTCTAAATACATTTAAAGTTCCAGAAAGTTCTTTTACATGAGAGATTAAAGTTAATATTTGACTGTATAAGAGTTAAGTAAAAATGTTAATCAAAATAAATGACATACAGTAAAATATCACATTGTTGAATTTGTGTGCGTGGATTGATTAATCAATCAAAAGCCTTTTTCTCGTCATGAAATGAGCCTATATAATATTATAAAGTGAACAAAGTGAAAGAAAAAGAGCTTGAATACTCTTTTGTTCCATAAATACTTGAATACAAATCAATAAAAGTCAGGTCTAAAAATTTTCAAGTTCTTCAGCCATTTCAATCCTCAATTTTTCTCTTTGAGCAACCCATACCTTATAAAATCCTAAACCACCAGAGGCAACACCAAATGCTAAATGTAAAGGTTTATAATTTCCAACATTCCAATGAAAAACAAAGGCAGCATCAAACACCCAGTCACAACCGAGTCTTATTGTATCTACTAACACCATTTTTTTTTCCTCTCTAAGTAATTTCAAAGCTCGAGTTTCAACAAATTCATCGTGTATAATAGGCGATATTTCAGGTGTTAAATATTCTCCATGTGATCTGATTTCTCCTACAATTCTTTTGGTTCTTTGAATGACTCTTTCATTTAATACTAGTTGCTGTTCTTGCTTTGATAAATCTGATAAACTGATAAAATCTTTGCGTAAACCTAAACAAATAGTAACAAACCATGACCATACTTCATGGTCTTCCGCCACAGCAAATAACCAAGGATATTTATTTTGATCCAATATCTTAATTTTGAAAGCTAGAAGTAATTCATCAGAAATTGAATAATGTAGATTCGCCAATTGTGATAATTTAGTAAATGAAAACCATTCATCAACAATAGATTTGATTATAACTGCTTTATTACCCTTTTCACAATCACTTTTTAATAATTTTAATGTCCTTTTTAAATCTGATGACAATTTATGTAATCGGAATGGGATACTACCAGCCCTTAATAATTGTCTATAAACACTCAATCCATTAAGTAATCCTGTAAGCTTTCTTGCTAAAAATGATAAAAAAATTAACAGAAACTTTCCAACTTTCAAAGGTAAATTTGGTAAATTATCAATACTTCCAATTAACACAGGTGATAAATTGACTAATACTGATGGTAATAAATTTGTAACAGATTTTTCAATGTTGTGATTCATAATATCTTTAGTATAAACCCACCTTTTAATCCTTTCATTACCAAGACCATGTATTGAATCTGTAGTAACAACAATTCTTAGTACGTATTGAACAATCTTCGCAATTTTATCTTTACCTGTCAAATCATCCAAACAACGTTCAAAAACTCTTAATTTTGATGGTTCCTGAACCATACGATTAGGAAATAAGTCATTCAGTTTATTACTAGATATTTGGGAATCCATCACATGTAAATTTTTCTTAACAGAACCCATGTTTCAAAAGAGTCCAAATGTTAAAGTGTTTTGGTATAACAGATATAAAAGAGAGAAGATTAAAGTTGTTTGTGTTGTGGTGGTTTTGTTGGAGATAAATTTTTTTTTTCTTTTTCAAACCATAATTACTAACAAAAAATTTAAAAGAGTCGCTCGGGTTTTCTTATCTTAATTTCGATTACTATAAACTGTATCCAGAAGCATACTTTGACTAAATATCTATATAAATCAACAAAATAATTAGCAGCAATGGATTAAAATCAAAATGCATGGTATTATGTACGTACAAACTTAAAGTAATTCAATCTTCAAAACGTAAAGACTTACGCCTTTTTCCGAGTTTCCAATTTTTTTTACTTTTGTCGGTAGGTGATTCAACAGACATCGTTTCAACCCCTGTGGATTTATCATGATTTATCGTATCTTCAATAGAACTCCTTTCATTTCCTATATTATTCTCGATAATTGAAAGACTATCAGTATTATCATTTGTTTTCATTGAAGATTTTTTTATTTTAATAGTTGGAATTGATGAATGATTTTCATCAAGGGACCGATGAGGAGATTCTGGTTTTGAATTGAAATGAACTTTGGTTGTATCTTCAATATCTTCATCAAGGACATTA
>JAJLVG010000110.1:0-19115 GCA_030564585.1 Martiniozyma abietophila
AAAACCTAACAAAAGGGTGGTGAAATTACAAAATGTAATTTCAAAATTATTACGGAAATCCGAAATTGTTTAATAAAGCGAAATATTCCTATATGGGCCGTAACTCCATATTAGGGTAGATATCGCTTGGCAGTTGAAAAGCTGTTACTTCTTGGTACTGATTTACTGTTATATATAACTAAAAGTTTGATGTCAGAGCATTCAATAAATTCTATTTTATTGATATAAATCTACATGTTTGAATACTGATTAATCTTATACAATAACATAATTAGAATTATAAACAATTAAAGCTTTTCTCTTCGGCCTTGAAAAATAATTCGCATTTTAGAAATATATATAATAAATTTTATTTATTAACCGAAATGTTTAGTTTTTATTGTTTTCTTTTTATGTCAGACAGCTATTGTATGATTTTCCGAATTTGGTCAAAAAGTATATTTTATTATCAATTATTTAAAGTGAAAATGTTCCCCACTATTCTCTGGGGTTAGGACAGCCTTATAAACAGATCCTTTCCCCCCAAAAAATATTATTATAAATAGACCTGTTTCCCTCCAATCTATTTTCATTTGTAAGATAAAATTATATAACTAAGTTTATAAGTAACAATGTCAGATACTGAAAAAGATCCAGTTATTACTAAAAATAATGGACTGTTTGAATCAAATTCAACTCAGTCATCTGAAGTTGAAAAATCATTAACAAATTTTGATGAATCTCAACAAAGTTTTGATAACATTTTAACAGGTTATAGTGAAAATGAAGTTATTACAATGGGTAAAAATTATGCTAAAAATTATGGATTAGATGAAGAATTATTTGGAAAAGCTGCAGCTGTGGCTAGAGATCCAACTGGATTTAATTCAATGACATTTTTATCTGAAGAAGAAAAGCAAGCTTTACAACATGAAATTGATCACCCTTGGGATGTTCCAAAAACTTTAATTTGGTTAGTTGCAACAGCTTCAATGGCTGCTTGTGTTCAAGGTATGGATGAAACCGTTATTAATGGTGCCAATTTGTTTTATCCACAAGCTATGGGTATTGGATCAGGTTCCGATAGGGATAATTGGTTAACTGGTCTTGTTAATTGTGCTCCTTACCTTTGTTGTGGTTGTATTTCAACTTGGTGTACTGACTGGTTAAATGATAAATTTTCTAGAAGAGGAACTATTTTCATTTGTTCTGTTTGGGGTACAGCATGTTGTATTTGGTCTGGATTGGTTAATAATTGGTGGCATTTCTTTATTGCTAGATTTTTCCTTGGGTTTGCAATTGGTCCAAATTCTACAACAGTTCCTGTTTATACTTCTGAATGTTCACCTGCAAGAATTAGAGGTGCTTTAGTCATGAATTGGCAAATTTGGACAGCTTTTGGTATCATGCTGGGTTACGTCTTTTCTCTTGCATTTTACAGAATTCCTGATCGTGGTATCCACCTCGGATTATCTTGGAGATTAATGGTTGGATCTGCATGTTTACCTTCTATCGCAATTTTATTTCAAATTCCTTTTTGTCCAGAATCACCAAGATGGTTAATTGGTAAAGAAAGACACTTTGATGCTTACAAATCTTTTAGAACTTTAAGAAATACTGAAATTCAAGCTGCAAGAGATCATTTTTATGCATACGTTTGTATCGTTCAAGAAGGTAGTACTAAAGGTTCTTTCTTTGAAAAGATTTGGGAAATGATTTCAGTTAGAAGAAATAGAAATGGTGCACTGGGTGCATGGGTTTGTATGTTCATGCAACAATTTTGTGGTATTAATGTTATTGCATATTATTCTTCAACTATTTTCAAGCAATCTGGATTTTCAGAAAGAGATGCTTTAATTGCTTCATGGGGATTTGGTATGCTTAACTGGGTTTTTGCTGTCCCAGCAATTTTCATGATTGATAAATTTGGAAGAAGAACATTACTCTTAGTTGCATTCCCATTAATGTCTATTTTTCTACTTTTAGCAGGTTTTGCATTTTGGATTCCAGAAGATCAAAAAGATGCTAGAGTTGGTGTCATTGCTTTAGGTATTTACCTATTTACTATTGTCTATTCATCATCTGAAGGTCCAGTTCCGTTTACATATTCTGCTGAGTGTGCATCATTAAAAGTTAGAGATGTTACCATGTCATTTGCAACAGCTACATGTTGGTTCTTTAATTTTATTTTATCTCTTACTTGGCCATCACTTTTAAAAGCATTTAAACCACAAGGTGCATTTGGTTGGTATGCCGCTTGGAATATTGTTGGATTTTTCCTGGTTTTATGGCTGCTACCAGAAACTAAAGGTTTAACATTAGAAGAATTAGATGCTGTTTTTGATGTTCCAACTCATAAACATGCAGCTTATCAAACTAAAGCTTTATGGAATGGTATTGAAAGATTTGTTTTTAGAAAAAATGTTCCTGCCATTGAGCCATTTTATCGTTATTCCAAATTTGACATTCCTGATGATTATGAAAAGCATGAAGCAATGCATATTGAATAACTGTAGTGGTTTTGTTATTCTTTTTAAGATTAGTAAACGTTCAATCAATTATGAACTTTAAAAAAAATCGGTTTTTTTGAATTTTTGATTTGATCCAATATCTCCTTTCTTTATCTTTCTTTTTTTCCCTTATGTATCATGTGTAATGAATATCAATGTTTTTAAAAAATATGAATTAAATTCATAGCTTTGAATTGAATAGCTATCAAATATACTTGTTATTGGATCATTTGTTAGAAATAAAAGTTTTTGTTGCTCAAGATGTTTTTTTTACTATCGATTAATCAAAAAAACACACACAGTAGTTTCACGCTTGCTTTAACAATAAGAAGAATTAAATTTACTTACAAGTTAAATAAAATAAATATAAGTATCAAAAAAGTATTTCATACTCAAAAATGTGGCAAAGATGCTACTTAATTTTATAATCTTTTCATGATATTTATCATTTCCCTTTTTTAAGTCTTTGATTCTCTGTTTTAAGCCTTTCAACTTCTTTACGTAATCCATCATTCATACTATCAACAGTTTTATTCTTTTCTTCACGAACTCTTAAAACTTCCCAATTTGCAACAATATCATCAAGTGCCCTTTCCAATCTTTTCTTTTCCAATGCCAATTCATCATTTTGTTCTCTCTGTCGTTTTATTAATGTATTGACTCTCATTGACTCGGCATTTAATTGTTGAAAATTATTTAATAATTGGGTATATTGATCTTTAAGATTCTTTAAATGTCCTTTATAAGTTTCATTTCTGGACAATAAAGTTAGGTACATTGGTGTTGCAAGGTAATCTGGTGTTGAAACTGCGGATGGATAATCAAAAATTTCTTTATTAGAATCGGGAGTAGTAAATGGTAATGGAAATGTTGGCGTCGACAATGAAAATTCTCTATGGAATTGAGAAAGATTTGAATGTGGTATTTTATTACCTTTCGAAGATTCTGATGGGAATATTGAAAGATCAGTACAATTTTGAATGATCGTGTCAATGACAGTGAATGGACCATAGATTATCATGTTATGAATAACATTTCTTAATTGATGCTTTTCATGTAAAATAAGCACAAGATTATTCCAAAATTTTGTTGAATTTATCAATTGGCTCATAAATAGTACAAAGTTTTTATTTTCCTCAATTTCAACCTTTTGTTTACCATTTTCTATGACTTTTACTTCAATTTTGATTATATCTTTATCATGATTCTCATCATCAACTCTATCTTCCGCTCCACTCCCATCTTCTTCTTTCGATTCATCCACCTCATCTTTGTCATCTTTTTCTTTCTCATTGTTCTCATTATTGCGTTCATTACTGGAATTTCCAGTTTGATAATAGCTAATTATTTCATTAATATGTGATTGCTCTAACGATCTCAAAAGCAGAAAGAAAAATTCTGGGCTATACTTTTTTGAAAATACAAACGTGTTTAATATCAAACCAAAAAGGAATGTAATAGTTTTATCTCCAAATATGAGCAAACTTGATAACACCAATGCATTCGGTTCAAACGATTCTGAAAACGTAGATTTTTCATCAGAAGCTTCATCATTATATAATTCATCTATTGAGTCATTTGGAAGTGTGTTCAAAAGGTTATAGATTGTAATCAAATCAATTCTAAAATCTTCTGTGATATTACTATTTTCATTAAAGCTAGAATCCTTTAACAGAGGATTTAAATTTGTAATTAATTCTCCAACTTTTGATTCAACATTAGCAGTGTCTTCATTTTGAATTCCTGAAATCATTTCAAATACAGAATCATCAACTAAAAGAGATTTCAAAAGTAGTGTATAGAGTGTTTTAAAATCAACGGAATCATAATTATAAGATTTTATGGATAGCATTGCTTCGATGTTTGCGTTAGATTCATTCAACCTTGTTAAGTAAGTATTATTCGAAACCGATAAACCAGCAGATTTTAATAATGTATGTATGTAATTAACTTGTGATTTTCGAGTAGTAATCAAGAACTTAGTTATTTCATCCATACCAACTGGAAATGACTCGCTTTCGGTGATATCTTTTCCATATCTTGATGGTAATGGTGGGGCTCTGGCTGGAATCGGAGGAGGAATTGAATCATCATAAACTATATCATCGTCTCGATTATCAATATGATTCATCGAACTAGGAGAGAATTCAACTCCCATGGTACGATTCAATCGAAAGTCATTTAAATCCAACCCGGAATTACCGGTTCTTGGTGGTAGAGGGGGTAAATTCTGGATATTGGTATATTGTTGTTCCAAAGGTAAGTCAGGAAGCTCTTTAATAGACTCCTCTTCAACTGCCTTGGTAGGTGAAGTGATTACTATACCAGAGGTAGTTGAACCTGTTGAAGGTAAATTTATTGGGCGGCTAAAGGAATCAGGGGGAAATTGACTATCATCATGAGTCAATCCAACTGAAATTGATGCAGAATCATTTTCAGACATGATTTTAAAGCGTATTGGGTTTGTTTGTCTGGTTTGTTTGTTGATTTGATGTGTTATTCTTTCTTCTCTTCTATTAATACGGATGAGAGTTTCGTTTCGTGCCATCTCAAAAAAATTTGGGTTTTTTTTGAGACCACAAAAACCCATGAGCAATGAATGGTTGAATAACAAACATACTAAGATACAGTAAGAGTTTCTCACATATGGCAATGCCAAATATGCCTAGTATGTACTTCTTTTTAGTCTATTTTTTTGATCACATGCTTATAAATGAAGAAAATGTCCCGTTTTGAAGGCACTTAGTAATAAACAGAGCCGAGCCAACAAGAAAACTGAATAGAAAACTAAAAAGAAAGCAAAATTTCCAAATATCTATTAAATCCAAAATCTAAAAAATTAGTATACTACTTTTTATATGACCATACCGTTTCTCTCTTTCTTTTCTACATATTCTCTGACTTGTTCGTCAAATTTTAGAGGGTAAATGTAATTTTTTATAATTTTTCACGAGAAAAAGACGAATTTTTATTAAAAATTTTTTTTATCTTTTTATATAAGAAGTATAAGAGAATTAAGATTAATTATCATGTCTAACATTGTTCAAATCCACCACGATAGAGTGGATAACGTTCATTCCAACGACTTTCCAGGATACGACCACACATCTTCTAACGAATGGTCTTTGGATACCTTCAAAAAAAACTTTAATATTGATATTTCATATATTTCAGAACGTACAGCAAATTTCGATCTTATTGGCATCGATACATCTATATCCAATGCATTTCGTCGAATCATGATTGGTGAAGTGCCTTCTGTTGCCGCAGAATTTGTTTATATATTTAATAATACTTCTGTTATCCAAGATGAAGTTCTTGCACACAGAATTGGGTTGATTCCTTTTAAAGTGGATCCTGATCAATTAACATGGATCAACCCTGAAGCTGAAGAGAAAGATAAATTCACTGATGATAATACAATTGTTTTATCTCTTGATGTGATGTGTACTAAAAATCCAAATGCTCAAAAAGGTAATAACGATCCTGAAAATCTTTATAGAAATTCAAAAGTCTATGCAAAAGATTTAAAATTTGAACCACAAGGAAGACAAGTAGAATCATTTGCAAATACACCTGTTGTACCATGTGATCCTAAAATTCTTCTTGCTAAACTTAGACCAGGTCAAGAGATTTCTTTAAGAGTTCATTGTATTCTTGGTATTGGTTCTGATCATGCTAAATTTTCACCAGTTTCTACAGCTTCTTATAGACTTTTACCTGTTATTGATATTACTGAATCGATCACTGGTCAAGATGCTTTAGATTTTCAAAAATGCTTTCCTTCTGGTGTTATTGATATTAATGAAAATGGTGAAGCTGTTGTTAAAGATGCTAGAAAAGATACAGTTTCTAGAGAAGTTCTAAGACATGAAAAATTCAATGGAAAAGTTAAACTAGGTCGAAAGAGAGATCATTTTATCTTTAACGTCGAATCTACTGGTGCTATGCCAGCTGAAGAAATCTTTTTCAAGAGTGTCAGAATTTTAAGAAATAAAGCTGAGTATTTAAGAAACTGTCCTATTGGGAATTTGAATTAATTTAATAATCTTCTTCGATAATGAAGCATTGGAATCAGAAAGAATAGAAGAAAGAAAAGAGGAAACAAACTGTTTCTTATGTACAGGTATAAGTTGTATAGACTTTTAAAACAAAAATAAAATCTTAATAAAAACTAGTAATTAATATAGCATGTTTGTTAAGTTTATATTATTCAGGATAATAACTATTAATGATTCAAATATTTATAAAATTTATGCAAATAATGTATTCTCATCAACGTTAGACTATCTGACCAATAGAAAAACCAGATGTACTAATTGGACCAACTTCCGCTAAATATTCTGACATGAGATCTTCTTTGTGAAAGACTTCCAAGAGTTTGAAGTACTCCAATGGGTGTATTTGATAGATAACAACATTCCCTTGAAATCCATCATACTCCCGATTTCCATCATTTCCAATATTCCTAAAAATAGTTGATGCATTATATTCACTATCATCATAAACCTCTGATGAGTTCCTATCTCGTGTATCCTGTGTATCAAATATTTCAGAAGAATCACTCATCAAATTTAAAGCAACAGCAAAGTTTAATGCTGTTTGAATCATTTGAATAAAAAAAGTCATCATATCTAACATTAATATCACTAAAAATTTACACCACCATAAGTTAAACTTTGATTCACCTATAACATTCATTAATAACCCACCGAAAGTGAAAGCATCCTGCACACTCCATTCAATATTCGAATCTGTTTTATATCTTGAATTAAATTTTGGATTTAGTGATCCCGTAAATACACTGTGAATCGAATTCGAATAAATAACTGAAGTACAGAAGAAATATTGAAATATTATAATTAACATCCAGAAGAACATAGTATATGTAAATAGTCTGAAAGTGAATATCTTTCGGCGAATCATTGACAATGGGATCCCGTCATCAGGTATTGAATCAGAGTTTAGATTTGAACCTTCTGATGTTGATTGATTACCGTTAGGTACTTCTGCCTGTGCCCTTACCCCATGGGTACCATATATGATTCGTCGGGCTTGTTCATTAAACTCCGCTATATTACCAATGGCAGGAATATTTGAAATATCTTCATTTCGTGAAGACTGCAATGCACTTAGATCTTTAATATTGACTCTACTTCCAAGAATGTACTGAAGGAAACACTTTAGTAACAAGGTCACTATAGACTCATCGTATAAGAAACATAAAAAATGAATAACAAAACAAAGCGTATTTATATCCTTTTGATGGGCTTTTCTTAAATTTATTCGTTGTTGACGATGAACTTGTTTGTTGTGAATTGCCATATCTCGTTTCATCTGACGCGTTAATTGCATTAGGTTGATATGCCACTTTTATATACTGGTTCTCTTCTTAAACTGGTCAATGGATCTTTTGATAGACGGCGCTCTTAAAATGATATTTTTTTTTGTCATGATTAAAACACGTAAAACGTAAATATAAAAATCATAAAAAAGAACATATTACTAAGAAATTTTATCCACTTAAGAGAGCAGTAACTTTTATTATTTATTAATGTAAAAATATTGATAAAAACAGTAGACTTACATTACTTTTATATGAAGATGCTATTAATGTACATTAATTCACTTTCTAAGGTCAACTTTTTTGACCAAATCACCTCCACACATCGCAATACTTTTCAGAACGTCAGCTATATCTAAACTAACGGTATCCTTATCATTCGATTCATTCAATTTCATACTCCATCCCATTCCAACCCTGAATTTTCTAGCTTCATTACCCGGAATTATAATACCAGAAATTACACGATCTTTGGAATTTTTATCATCACCAGTAATGTCAATCAAACCTGCATATTTTTCAATACTCCAGATAAACCCTTCATACCTTGCATTTATATCATTGAACAATTCAAAAGCTGGATCTGCTTCAGTACCGGCAACAATTCCATTAGTATCTGGACCTTCTTGCTTAAACCTATTTGGAACAGCAAGTAAATTCTTAAATTTAATAGAACCAATCGGAGGTGACACACCAGCTTGTTTTCTAAATTCACGTTCTCTATTTGATAATTGAATGACAATATTAAAATCTTTAAGAGCTGCAGTAAATATTTTCTTCAAAGTTTGATCATCAACAGTCACACCATTGACTGATTTAGAGCTGTCAAAAATATTCATCACTAGACGACTCAAACTCGTAATTCTGCTTGCTGTAACCATGTTAATTTCAGATGTCCAAATCTTACCACTTGGATCATTTTTTGTACTGATAAACCACGGTGTCTTAAAACCTTTAGGGTCTTCCTTTCTCAACTTTTCAAAATTACCTATCATATTTTGATATTGTAGTAATGTAAGTTTTTCACTTAAACTATCAGTTACTAAAACACCAGATTTAGCATCGAAATCACGAGTAACATCTAAAACAATAGCATCTTCTCTCCAATTCCATTGAGATAAAAACGCCATTGTACGGAAAAATCCTGACATCACAGTACCAGGAATACCGTATGGTGCACTATCTAAAAATGATTTCATAACTAAAAGTTCAATGACTTCATCATTTAAATGTGTTAACATCATTTGGCGATCTAGCCAAATTTTAAATAATCGAACGGTAGCAGGAAACATTGGGAATGATGTTGATAATGTTGAAATCGTTCTATGATGTTTAACTGCTGCAATTGTATGCTGATGGAAACGTATATAAATATTTTCCACGACCTTCTTTTGAATGGGCGGAGAAGCTTCAATCATTTCTAAATAAATCTGTTCATCTAATTCGGTCATCACACGAATTTGAAATCCAAAACCTTCAGGTGTAAGGACTCTTAATAATGTAATTCTATCATTATATGGAATGCTTGATTCATCCTTAATCAAAAAAGCTTTGAATCCATCACCGTTACCATCAACTTGATCATTTAAAGCACTTCTTATCTTAAGTAATAATGCAGTTTTAGTATTTTCCATTGCGGTTAATTCTTCCGGCCATTTACCATTACGTGAACCATCGAACTGAAGAATACAATTATTCCAAAAATCAGGAGATGCTGAAGCAAAAGGTAAAGGTAAAACTACCGATGTATTTCTTAATGAAGGAGAAGCAGGTAAAAGAGATCTGACACCAATAGGTAAATCTAATTCAAGTAAAGTACGTGATAATTTATCAAAACTTGATTTCAATTGAATATATTGTGGAGGGGAAATAATTGGCTGTGAAGTGGTACCAAATGGAGTGATTGGTTTCGGTAAAATTGCAGAATATTTTGTAGCTGCAATATCAAGTTCTTTAGAAACTGGGTATTTCAAATGACGATCTAAAATATATTTAACAATTGTGATAACCGGTGATTCTGTAGGTTCACCTTGTGTTGGCTGAAAAACATCCCAAATACAGGACCATTGAACTGTACCATCTTTATATCTTCTAAGTTGAGCTCTATCACCCCAAAACGCACCAAACAAAGAACCTGCCTCTTTTTCTAAATGTAGTGGACCTTTAGTAACTCTCTTTTCTGATTCATCAGGATTAAAAAATAAACCGATATTAAGATACTTTGTTGATTTAGAAGACGGCTTTCTTTTGTTCAAAGGAAATGTGGTATTAACATTAGACATATGTGTATCAATATAATATATTCTTGAGTCTAGTGCTTTCTTAAGTATATTTTGAACCTTAATTTGAATAAATTTATCGAAGGTAAGATATGAGACCTTTTGTAAAGGATCAAAATCTGATTCAACGTGATCAATGATTGATTGGTATGGAATTGAAATGACGGCATCATATTTACAGTAGTCATTTTTATTACTTAAAATAAAAATTTGACGAAAACGATCCTGAACAACATCATTAAGTAAATCTAATGTTTCCCTGGCCATTTTTCTTAGAATTGAATAAGAAGTAGGAGTCATTTTCCATAAAATATTGATTTTTGTATTTTTATCGAAAATAGTTGGGACGCCAAATCCTGGTTTTTTATAAGTTGATTTAGCATCTCCAACAATAGAAGAAAATGAAAGGTAACCATCGTTACATAACTCTTGAGTTGCTAAGTATCTAATAACACCTTTGAATAATTGATAAGAAGAGTAACCATGCATTAAAATTCTATTTCCGGAATCACCACCACCTTCTAACAAAGCTGCCATGAGCATACAAAATTCAAAATGACCAAAACCTCCTTCATTGGTATGAGAAGACAAACCTCGTTGAGATAACCATAACTTGGCAAGTGAAGCTGCATCTTTGAAAGTTTCAGTAGATCTTTTAGTTGTATATAAATATTTCAAGTAATAAACGTGGGTGCTTGATGATAAAACTGATGCATTATATAAAGGAGTTGGTGGAAGGTCATCAACCTGTAAATTTTCATCAGTTTGAACACGAACGCAATTTCTATCAGGAAGTAATTTTTTGGCTTCAAAAATACCTTGAGGAATTCCAATAAGAATACGAATATTAAAATTAGTATTAGTGAAAATTAAATCTTCTTCATGTAGATTTTCAACATCAATACTTGATATGAGCAAAGAAGGACAAAGGACATCTGCATTATGATAATCATAATCAACACGAATTGGTAAATGATATTTGGGAGCCAATTTTGTTAAATGTTCAGCTAGGTAAGCCAAATAAAATGCTTTTTTGTAAAGGATTCTATAATTTAAATAATCTTTTGGTTGGATTAATGATTTTTCCATTGTGAGACAAACGTCAATTGACATTTTTGATTTTTGTTGAATCCCTGTTTTCAAACCAAACGATCCAACTAAATTAACATCTTCTGGAGTTGTATATTGAAGCTTATAGTTGAGATTAGAAGGTTTTGGATCAGGAAAAGGAATTTTTGTATTACCACAATATTCAATAGCCTGATCAAGGTCCATTTGATCTGAATCTGGAATTTTTTGAATGATCAAGTTTAATCTATGAAGAACCTTTTCAATTAAAATGCAATGAGACTCTTTAAGTTTAATTTCTTTGAGTAACTCATCGATTTGAAGTTTAAAAATATTCGATTTGAATAGTTCAACAGTTTCTCTAGCAATTTGTATATCATGAGAAGATGGGTTAGCAGTCTTCTTTTTCGACTGGCCCTCACTGACAGTATCTGCCGGTCTCTTTGACATTGCGACGTGTTACTGTATAACTTTGTCACTTAATATCCTTCCTTATTAATTCATAGTACGAATTTTCAGACGCAAAAATTTTTTTTTTTAATTTTCGCTTTTCTGCCCAAATTTGTTATACACAACACTAAAACTTGTCGTTTCATTACAATTAACCATGTTGTAAATAATTTTTTATTATGCCGGCTTCGGCGTTTACTTTTTTTTTTCTTTTTCAAATTTTCGAGAGATGCTTTTTTTTTTCTCTCTCTTTTCATCCACCAGTTGAAAAATTCCCATTATTTGAGTTTTCACCCACGTACACAGCAACTCCTCTTTCCTTTCATAGACCATGTCATTCCGCTCTTTTGTTTCACCCAGATATCCACAAAGGGCACTGGAATTGAACTACAATGTTGTCAGATTAGCTATCCGTCAACAATATCGTTTCAATTCTTCAAATGTTCCTAAATCGAAAGAACAGAGTTTCACCCCAGCTACTGCAACTTCTCAAATTGTTAAAACAGCTGAAAAGAAACTCACTCTTTGGGAAAAGGTTAAACATGAAGCCAAACACTATTGGGATGGTTCCAAACTTCTTGGATTAGAAGTGAAAATTTCTTCTCGTCTTTTACTTAAGATGACAGCTGGTTATGAACTTACTAGAAGAGAATATAGACAACTTCAAAGAACAACTTCAGATGTCCTTAGAGTCATTCCATTTGCTATGTTTATTATCATTCCATTTGCCGAATTGCTTCTTCCAATTGCTCTTAAACTTTTTCCATCTCTTCTCCCTTCTACATTCGAATCTACCCTTGATAAAGAAAAGAAGTTACAAATGTTAAGAAATACAAGACATAAAGTTGCAGATTTGTTAAAGAATTCAAAACAAATGGTTAAATTACCAACTAGTGCAAGTGAAGAACAACTTGAAGATTTTAGAGATTTTATGGGTAAACTTAGATCATCAGATTCAAATGAAATCCCACGTGATCAACTCTTTCGTGTTGCAAAACTTTTTAAAGATGATTTAATTCTTGATAATGTTCCTCGTGGTATTCTTATTGCAATGGCTAAATATATCAATATAAGACCTTATGGTACAGATCAAATTCTTCGTTATAGAATTCGTCATAAAATGCTTAAAATTAAAGAAGATGATCGTCTTATTGATTATGAAGGTGTCGATTCCCTTTTCGTTCCTGAACTTCAACAAGCATGTGCTTCTCGTGGTATTAGAATTTATTCTGCAACTCCAAACAAAATGAGACAATTATTGAAAGAATGGCTTGACATGCGTCTTCATGAACGTATTCCATCTACTCTTATGTTATTGGTCAATGCTCACATGTATGGAGATACTGAAATTTATTCAAACACTCATGAAGCTCTTAAAGCTGTTCTTGCATCGTTACCAATTGAATTTTATCATGAACAAACTTTACATGTTGATAAAGATGCAACTCCTGAACAAAGAATGGAAGTTGTTAGAGAACAAGAACATCTTATCAAATCTGAAAATGTTCAAGAATCAGAACATGATGTTTTAGTTAAAGATAAATTAAGTTTAGATGATCCATCTGATGTTGAAGTTCCGGTCGGCACAAAGAAAACCTCAATTGAAACTGAAGTTGCTAAGAAAAATTAAAAAAAAAAGAATTCAAGAATTATATTTCTCTCTCCTCTGACTATATGAAACTTTTCTTTACCTTTTTTTTTTTATTATTAAAGTCATTTCTGACAGAAGTCTTTTTGACTTTCTTCACTTACACTTCCTTCTACCGTTTTTCAAAAGGCTGTTATTTTTTACTACCTACTATACACTACTATAAATTACGTTACCATTAAAACTGATGATTTAAAAATAAAAAAAAACCAAATCAAATTTACAACAAAAAAAAATATATATTATAATGTGCATTGAATGCATCAAAAACGGGAGTATGGGTTTCCAATTAGTGATAATTCTCAAAATTGTGCATTTTCGTTCGTAAATCTGTTTTTTATATATACATATAGATATATAAAATTAAATATATACACTCTGTTATGATGTGGTTTATTTTTTAACAAATCGCAAAGCTAAAAACTCTTCTGACAATTTTTTTGCTTTGAGCTTTTGATTTCCTTTAAGATTAAGAAATTGATATTCTAATAAAACATAACCTATTTCCCATAAAGTTGCATATTGAGTCAAAATTTTATCTAAATCACTCTCTGATATTTTCTTTTTGAAAGAATCTGAAATTTGAAAGATTGTCGGAAATTCACTATTTAATGCGTGTTCTAGCATATCTTTTGAATCTAATGAATTCTTCATTTTTTGAAGTTTCATTTGTCTCCATGTAGAACCACGATCTCCAAATTCAAACGGTGGCTTTATTGTTGAAAGCTTTGAAATAAAAGGAGATTTAGACTTTTCAAGCTTATCAAATGAAGGAATTTGAGTATCTATAAATTTTCTTTCATTATTTTCATTTTCTTGTAATGCATTTGAAGTTAAATCGGTTCGATTTAAACCTAAATCAATCCCTTTCTCTAAATGAATAACTTTATGAATTCTAGAAATTCTAGAATCTAACGAATCACTTTCTTCATATTCTGATACTGGTTTTTGAATGAATCTATCAGCATCTGATATGTGAATTTGGTCATCAGTTTCTTCATCTGTAGAATCATATTCACTCCCACTAGTAATTGGAATCGGAGCAATAGTAATCTCGTACTCATCTTTGTACATAAACTCATGACCATTTGGTCTAATGATCAAAGAGTTTGCTTGATTCAATTCAAAATCAGTTGGAAAATCAAACATTGGAAAGTCAGAACTTTTCAACGGCAAATTGTTATATTTCTTCAATAAATCGACACTTGATAACTTGCGCTGTCGTTTTGATTCTAATTCATAACTATTTCCATCCTCATGTCGTTTATGAGTTGTGTGTTTCTCCATTATTGATTTCTTTTATTTGAAATTTTCTTAAATGATTGAAAAAGGGATTCTGCAGAACAAAATTTATATAATGAAGGCAATAAATTAATCTAAATTATATGTTTTTAGCTGTACATAACATTTATTTTTCTACAATAATACGATACACAAGTAAGAATAGTATCGTTTTACATGCGATCATTTCGTGTCTTTTATTATCAATCATCATTAAACATGAAATGGGTAGTAAAACTCATTATGACAACAACATATGTATACAAATAAAAAGTAAACTGTAAAAAGTAAATTGAATACATAAAATTCTCCATAATCGAACCTTTAGTTAGGTACCCTATATACAGCATTAACCAACCATTGTAGTAACGTAACAAATTTTGCAGATTTTAAAATTTAAACTCCTCTTTTTTCCTAAGTAAACTTTCTAGAACCACCTCTAACAAATTCCAAAATCTTCCAACCTTCAGTTTCTGGGTTACCCATATCTTCAGGAATTCTGGTTAAGACCATTGCATAGGAAGAAAGCATGATATCTTCTTCGGAACCAGCAACTAGTTCACCAGTTTTGTATTTTCTGTAGAGATTGATTTCTTGAACTCTTGCTCCAATGACTAACACTGGAATGTTATTTGGTTCAAGCATTTTGTATGAAACAATATCAACACCTCTAATATCAAGGATTTTACCGTCAGAAAAGATACCTTGTTGAACCAATTGTTTTTGTTTAGCTGCAAGAATATTGTATGGTGCTTCGGACAGCCATTGTTTAAGAACTGCGTCATCACCAGAGATATAAGCTTCAATAACTTCTGGAACAATATATTCTCTTAATTGCTTTTGAAATCCAATAGCAGTGAAATGTCCATCCATTTCTTTGAATTGTTTAACAACTCTAGCAGCTTCAGTTTCAGCAAAGATACCACCAATCTTGCTCATGATAGTTCTAATCAAAACAATTAATGGGTTATCATTTTCTTCCCATTTTTCTCTTAAAACAAGAATGAATTTACCAATTGTAGAAGTTGGTTCGATTTTAAGTTTATCTTTAATGTTAGAAGTTGGCTTGATATCAGTTGCAACCAAAGATGAACCAGCTTCATCATTTTTAGCCACTGGCTTAGGTTTATTTAATAAATCCTTTTCTCTTCTAAGTTGTCTATCTTCTTTTGATTCATATAAACCATATTGAGAAGCACCTTCACTGAAGACTTCATTAACATCTTTATAAACTTTTGTATTCTTAACTGGTTCTGCAACTTTATCAACAACATCAGAAGTGACTTCAGCAGTTTTTTTAACAGCTTGACCAACTGGTGATTCCCATGCCTTTTGAGCAACATCACCAACAACTTCAGCAGTTTTTTGAACACCTTGAGCAATCTTACCAGATCCCTGTTGAGCTTTATCAAATGCATTCTTTGCTTTTTTAAAAGCATCAGAATCACCTAATTCATCAGTTGCACTTTTAAGTTGCTTTATTTGATCAGTAAGTTCTGAAGACTTTTTCCATTCATTTTTAAAAGTTTCTGAAAAGACCTGAAGTGGAGACTTTTGAGAAGCCAGCACCCTAGTTGTAGAAAGCGGACGCACACTCCTTAAAGCAACAGCGGTGATTCTACTATACATAACAGACTTTTGCTTTAAAAGTTTAAAATTAAATACCTTGAAAAGTAAAGTAAAATTGCCAAAAAAGAGAAAAATGTCCGAAAATTAATATATTTTTTTTCATCGACTGAAAAATTGAAATGAAAATACAACAAATTTTTGTGTCGTTTTTAACAATTCATTGGGAACAACTGAAAAATGAAATAGTATATTGAAAATAAATAGACTTGATTGTAGCAATTCAGTCATATAATTGTTCAATAAACAAAATAGGAAACAATTACTTAACCAACAGAAAATCAATAAATGAAACCAAAACTTGATTCTGATGTGATATTACGTAAGCATCCAATATTATTCTCTCTCCTTTATTTTTTTTCTTACAGTTTTTCTGTACAAACATTTTACATACAACTTATCTAAAAGGTTAAGAGATTATTTATATTTTGAGGTACTTAACAGGCAGTATTTAGTGTACAAGCCATTGGTAACGGTTTAATCATCACCAGAAAAGACATTTAATCACGCGTTTCGTGATTTAATTGATTATATACACGGTGATTACAATTATCAATATAACATTACTGCAATTATTTATACTATTGAAAAGACTTAAAAACGGTTGATTAATTCTTTCTTTTATTTTTTTTCAGTTTAGTCAAACACAAAAGCCATGAGCTCTCTTAATGATAAAATGAAATCAAAAAAGTATCGGTCTTTAAGTGCTCCAAAACGGACATCATCACGACCCTTACCACAAAATACCTTGTATGTTTTACATTCAGAGTTGATTTATCTTTCTTTTTCTTTTAAAAAAAAACTTTTCAATACTAACATATCAAATTAAATCATTAGATCTTTAAATTCACCATCTAAAATTAATAAAAAGACATCAAACAATCGAAATATATCATCAATGAAGCCATTACTTCCAATATCTTCAATATCAACATCAATGTCACCAATTTCTAAGTCATCTTCTATATCATCTCCAATAATTCAATCAAATCATTTTCCTGTTGATCAAGTTACAGTTGTGACTGAAGATGGGAAGAAACATGACATTTTATATGTTAAGTTTCTAGCTGCTACCAATAATAAATTCAAAATAAGTTCAGAAGATACAAACATTTCTTTTAATGCAGATAAAATTGATGTTACAAAGTACTACCTTTCTGAAAAATCATTTTCACTTTCGATTATTTTTATTTTTAAAGATATATTGGATATACAAGGTTCATCTAAAGATTTAAAAATCAAATCGTTAGTCTTATCATTTCCTGGAACAATATCAAGCATTAAACATATATTCAGTGATCTGAAAATGCATTTAAGTGATAAATGTACTTATAAGGAAATGACTAGTGATGAAAAGATGCTATATTTTGCTAAAAATACTTTTAAACCTGCTGATCCAAGAACTTTAGTCAAAAGGACATTTGCTCAATCTAGTTTAATACCATCATCAAGACTTACAAGGGCTTCTTCATCAGGGCTTATCCAAAAATATGAAAACGAAGATATTCTTGAAGAGAAACTTGATACTTTAATGATTGAAGAAAATGGTGCTGGAATCCCAAGTGAGTTTATCCCAGAAGAAGATCAAATTTTATTTGAACCAAGTTTAAAAATTAAAGTGGGAGATAAAAAAAGCTTTCTTATATCAAACGATGACTTTAGAGGCCTTTACAATGGTAATTGGGTCAACGATACAATTGTTGACTTCTTCTTAAATTATAGTTTAGAAAATGCAAAATCGGTACATCCTTTATCATGCAAAAATATAGAAATTCTAAATTCTTTCTTTTTCACGTCTTTAAGTAGAAAAAATGAAGAAGATGATTATTATCAAAATGTTAAGTCATGGTTCAAATCGAAAGATGATTTGTTTGAAAAAGATTATATCATTATACCTATTAATCAGGATTTGCATTGGTTTTGTGTTATTCTTAAAGATTTAAAACGACTTAAAAACTATTATTTGAATTTGAAGGAAAATAAGACAAATGAGATAAATAGCAAAGAAAACGAATCAGATAATTATACAGATAATCAATCACGAAGTCAAAGCCCAAGTCAAGTTGATGATAACTCAAATGAACAAATTGATAGTTCCCTTCTTGATAAGGCCGAAATTAATGAATCAAGATCAACATTTGAATTAACTGAAGATCAGGAAAATGGTTTAGTAAAAGACACTTTCACTGAAAACAATTTGGAAACTGATGATCTGATTGAAGTTAGAAGTGAAATAATGAAAAAGCCACGAAAATCAAGAAAAGCTTCAGGTTTTATCTATTTCATAGATTCTTTGAAAAAGAGACATGCTCATTCAGGTCACATTTTGAAAAATTTCTTAATTGGTTATGCTAAAGATAAATATGATATTGATATTGATACTGCTGATATAATCCAATCGGATTGTAAAGTACCAAAACAACATAATTTTAACGATTGTGGTGTTCACGTTATCTTTAATGTCAGTGTTTTCTTGAATAGAATTCATGAATTCAATAAAATGGTTCTGAGAGTTAAATCTAAACATCAAAATACAAGACCATTATTTGATAAAATTGAGCGTAATAAAATGAGATTAACACTTAGAGAAGAATTACTTGAATTATTGAAATCTCAAGTTTCTATAGAAGGTGGTGATGTTTCCAAGATTGGTCATACAAAGAATTCAAAATCTATTATTCCTGACATTCATCAAATCAGTGACATAGAAGAAGATGATGATCTCATTATTGTTGGTGAATCTAAAAAGGAGGAACCGACACATGATCTTGAGATTATGACCAATAAAGAATTGATTTTAGCTGCTGAACAACTAAATAATGTAGAATCAAATTCTGAAGAAATATTCGTTGAAAGTTCATTACTTTCAAAAGAAGGTAATAAGGACAACATTGATAATGCAAAACTCTCCTTATACTCAGCTCCGAATT
>JAJLVG010000111.1:2702-19066 GCA_030564585.1 Martiniozyma abietophila
AAAATGAAGTCTTAAAAAAAAAGATTAAATCTTTACAAGATACAATATTAAAATTACAAAAAGGTGAAAATATTGATTTGTTATCAACAACAAATTTAATTCCTTCAATAACAACTTCAACATCAACTTCAAAATTAATTTCAAAATCAAAATCAAAATCAAATTTAATAAATTTAAATAATAATAATATTAGTACTATCAATAATAATAATAATAATAATAATAATAATAATAATAACATTAATAATAATGAAAGAAATGAAAATAAGAATGAAAATAATAATTTAAGCAGTAATAACAATGTTGAAAATAATAATCTAAACAACATTATAAATATTGAAAATGATTTAAACTCAAGTTTAAAAAGAAAGCAGACTGATGATGAAAAAAAAGCTTTTTATAAAATGAATATGAATGATAAAAATAGTTTAGAAAATAGTGATAATAATAGTTTATTTAGAGGTAAAAGATCTGCAACTAAAAGAAGGTATACAACAAGTGATTTAGGTAGACCAACAGATTTATTCTCAAAAAAAAATTGGAATAATTATTCTGTTACCATAAGTTTATTAGATAAAGGTTTAGCAAATGGTGGATTATTACAACCAACTTCTGATAATTTAGAAATGGATTATAATTCTGAAGAATGGTTAAATATTAGAGGTACAGAAATATCAAATCATAATAAAGAAGATCAAAAAGGTAACGTTTGGCATTATGAATTAGAAGTTGTTAATAGATTAGGGGCTCAAGAAGTTGACTTTTTTATTCAAAAAGGTTTAGAAAACCTATATTTTTATCCAATTATTGATAGAAGTGAATTCATGAAAGAATATGGATCTTATTGGACTAGTACGTTAAATAGAGAAAAACATATTACAGCTTTTTATTCAAAATCAAAATCAAATTATTTATTTCTTGGTCAATGTTATGCTTTGATGTGTATTGGAATTTATAATTCTGAAGATGAATCTCAACAAATTTTACAATTATCTGATGATGAATGGGATATTTATCCAAAAGCATTTTTTTCTTGTGCTTTAGAATCTCTTTATCGTGGTAGATTCATGACTCATATATCTTTAAAAGCTGTTCAATTAATATCTTTATTAAGAATTGCTGCTCCTTGTATGGGTGGTATAAATTTATTAAATTCTTTAACTTGTGTTCAAGTTTATTTATCTTTCAAATTAGATATTCAAAAAAATGATGATGATTTGATCAAATTAAATAATTGGTGGACAATTGTTGAATATGATTGGTATGAAAATCAATCAAGGTACCCTTTAACTGATTTAAGTTCTTTAGAAACTACTAAAGTACCAGATAAATGGTTAGTTAAAGATAAAATAATTAATTGGTCAAATTATAATTTAAGAGTTGGTTTACAAATTAGTATAATTAAAAAAAGATATTATTATGATGATGAAAATTTAAAACTTGATATGTTAAAAAAAGCAGATATGGAATTAAGAATGCTTGAAATTGAAATTTCAAAAGATTTTGAATTATTTAATCCAGATGATGTTTCAGATCCTTATTTAGTTCCAAGAGTTATTCAAAATGTTAGATTTTTATTAGAATTCCAAATTTCCCATGAAATTTTAGAAGTTAACCTTAAAATGTCAACTTTCATGTCTTATGATGAATGGACAGTTCATTGTTATGATACTTGTTATGGATCTGCAACTGAATTAATTCGTTGTTTTACTGATAGACAAATTCCAATTACTTTTAAAAGATCCGCAATGATTTCAAATCACATCATTTATGCTGCAGTCTTTTTGTTAGTTGACTGTATGTTAAATAAACAAATTGTTAGATATCAAAAAGAAACAATTTATTTAGTTAGACGAATTTTACCTATTTTAAGTTCTTTTAAACTTGTCATTAGACCTGCTGTTAGAGGTATTTACGTCTTGAAAAAATTAATTGCTTTAATGCTTGGTGATTCTCATAATCCTTTCAATAACTTAAATTCTGCTTCAATTGAAAAAGAAAAAGATTCAAGTAATAATAACAATGAAAAATCAGAAGAAGTAAATAAATTCCAAGTTAGTTCTAGTGAAAATGCTGTTGCCTCTACAATTACTTTATCTGATAACGAGTCTGAAATTGAACCTCAATTATATTTTGAAACGTTTCAAACTCGTCAAAACCCAAATTTGAACAATCAAGATCATATCCAACAACCTCCAATCAACCAGCAAAGACAGTTGCCAAGTTTACTAGTTCATAACTTTCCTAATTTTTCTCAACCAAGATTGGAAAGGTCAACTTCTAACGAAAATAATATATTAGATCCAAAGCCTGCATCCATGTCACCAATTTCAATTGATTCAAATGATAGCACTACTAAGCATTTGAATCAATTTAATCAAGAGATTAAGATCCAAAATAACTTTTTAACTTCAGAATCATACCTTCTGAATAACCATGTTGATTCACGACAGCAGAAACAAGGACAACAATCAAGTTTTATTTCACAACAAGAGAACTCTCCACAAAACACACAACAACATATTCAAAGGCAACAACAACAACAACAACACCGCTCTCAACAAGATCCATTAAATGCACTCAATTTATCAAATCGTAATATAAGTGGTATGTCTCCTTTTAGTATGAATCCAACTTCACCAAATTTGAATGCTTTAATGTCAGGAATATCACAAATTCCACAATTATCAAAATTCATGGCTACAAATAATAGTGTAGGGCAACAAGTTAATACAGAGCAAGATAACGACCAGCAATTAATGAACCAGCAATTAAGTAATGAGTCTGTAAATGTACAACCAATGATACATCATACAATTATGGACATATTAGGTGACAGTGGCTGGGGTCAATTTTTAGGATCTATTGATGATATGAATATGCCATACGATCTAAAAGACAATAATAACAGCAACCTTAAATCAACGTAAAGTTTCCACTGTCTCTATTTATTAACGGAAGTTACATTTTCACGCATAATTTACTTGCCTAATAAAAAAACACTAAAAGATAGAGTTCATATGTTTTATACTATTAAATTTTATAATTAAATATCGTATTTAATGAATACCCATTTTGGAATTTTTGACAATAGCCTGGACTGGTACCATGATACCTTTATTACCAACAACACCTAATGCTTCTCCTCTCTTCCATCCCATTTTTTGTAATAATTTTCTACCGATACTGTTTTCACTAATTTCTTTAGCGTCACCTCCAACCACATCACCTTCTTTATAACTGAAGTTTCCCGATCTTTTATCTGTTTTAACCTTTGTTTGGCCTTCAACAGATCCCCAAGGTTCCTTTTGATCATTTCTAACTCTGACAAGTAATCTTTTCTCTTCCTTGGTTAAAGAGATATCCATTCTCCAGCATGTTCCTCGCTTAGCTTTAATTTTATCAATCTTTTGCCAATCAGGGTCTAACATTTTTTTTGGTTTTCGTATCTGGAAAAACTGCTTTTTACCTTTTCCTATTTTTTGACCTGCTAATCCAAAGGCCTCAATAAGATCTTTTAAAACCATATGAGCATTAAAATCTAATGGTGGAAATCTTAATGATTCACTAGTTGGATCTTTGTAAAAGCATTTTAACTCTTCTGTGGCTTCACTCATTTCTATACTATATGGATACTTTTCAAGCATGAATGCACCTTTACGCGCTGCTTCCCTTGCATTACGTTTTGCTGCCTTATTATCACGACGAATTAAATAGGCTTCCTCCAAATGTTGTTTAAACTTTGCATCAAGAGGTGTATCAATGTTGAATTCAAGTTCAAAATTATTTTTTCTACCGTTTCTCTTCCCTTTACCTTTGGTCGACCTTGTATTTATATCCAAAGGAGAATCATTGGAGAATGCTGCTGCTGATCTTTTATGCATCGATAATAAATCCTCAATACCTTCCATAAGATCTTCATCTATATCAGATGAATCTGGTTCATCGGAATCTACAATCGCCTTCTTTTTTTGTTTAGATAAAGCACTATTCTTTGAATTTAGTGACACAAAGCCATTTAGCTTCTGATCAAGATCATCATCATCATCATCCAAAGAGCTTGATAATAATTCTTCCATCTCGTCATATTGAATTTCATCATCATAATCTTCTTCAAGCCTTACAGAAGGATCAACCAAATGACGAGTTTTGTGTTTTATGAATGCATCTACTCTTGATTCTGGTAATCCGTGCATCGTTAATACTTCACTTAATCCCGATTCCAAAATCCACTCAGGCTCATTACTCCCAAACAGCATAGGGGCCTGAAGTAAATATTGAACTTGGTCGACAGAAAGCCTTATATTTTCAATGTTTATATTAGTTAAATCAATGGAAAGATAATCTTCCTCTAAAAATCCAAATTCAGGTTCTTCTGTTAATTTATTTTTTGACTCAGGATGGACTCTTGAAATACCCGATAATTCTAAGTGAATCTGATCAATGACTTCCTCTGTGGTTTTGAAATCAGGTGTTCTATCAAAATCATATAATACATTATCCTCATTTTCATCTAATGGAATAAATCTTCGATTCTTTTTGGATTTGTTTTTGTTTGTAGGCAAATTAATATATTGATCTCCATTTCTATCTGTTTTCATTTTCCCTAAAAATGTTCCAATTTGAATATCATTCTCATCATCCTCTGAATCAGAAGATGATTCAAAATCACTAGGTAAATCTGGCTCATAATAATCTGCTATTATATCATCACAATCGTCATTGTCAGAACTTGATTCAGATACGTTTACTTCGATTTCTTCAGAATTATTATCGTCAATGAAAAGTATCTGCTGTTTAGATTTAGCTGATTTCTGCGTGAATTCAAATTTTGGTGGTAATTGTTTGATATCATGATTCTCATCATAATTATTCTTTTCGATTTCTATATTATGTTTTTCATTTATATTCTCACTAATAATATACGCTTCGTTAGTTTCATAAGTATCATTATCATAGCTCCCAGTTTCTACATTTTCTGATTCTATTGTAGGTAAGTCATCATCACTAATTTCAATTGGTTGCTGATTTTCAGATTCTTTCTCTATATTATCATTCATTTCAACCTCATTATCCTCACTAAGATCAATATCCATAATCAAATTTCTTAAATCGTCTTGATAATTTGGAATTTCTAATTTTTCCTTTATTTTTTCTTTATCATTTAACTCATTTAATCGTCCATCTGGATCATAAAACTCAGCGGCTTTAACGAATTCAACAGGAAATTTTCGACTTTCTCTTTTCATAACATCTTGTCGATTCATACTAGTGAATCCAACTTCATCAATCATACCATGATGATTTTGATTGTTATAAATTCTTCTACCTCTAACTCTTGGTTGATCATTTTCAAGATTATCATTTGATTTATTAAACTTTGATTTTATTGCCTTTCTTCCTGATGGTTTATCCTCATTTTCTTTCTTTCTATTCTTAGCGCGTAATGTAGAGTGTTTGCCCTTTGCTTTTGATCTATTAGGCTTCACCTTACGAGCTTTAACCATCTTTATATTTTCTTCTATAATTTGCATTTACTATCAGGAAATGCTCACTATTTTTTTTGTTTCTCTCTCTCTTTCAGCTAATTATCCCACGCGTTCTATTGATTACGTAAGCGTCTTTTATTAATGTCATTTATAGTTTAATTGTAGTGTGTGAGTGAGTGAATGTATTAATAAGCAGTTAAAGTTCAGACAAATGATATTGTAGGCCACATACAAAGGTAGAAAATATATACAAATATAAATATAAATATAAATATACTGATATGTATTTCAAATGTTTTGTATATCATATGGTATTAAATTCTCTTTTGATTTTTTCATGTTAACTAACATTAGAAATTATATTTACAATAACTTGAAAGAACTATATATAAAAGTATACATATACATATATATACCAATATATGAAATTTAAAAAAATACCAAACCCAAAACCCAAAACAGAAAATAACCTTTAAATATAAAATGCAAAAAAAAAACTCACACGTTCATTGACTTGATTGACTCATCTTTTGTCTCAAGACTATCAATCTATTACCAATTGAACCAATAAATGTTCCCACCATTTGTTTATCACCAGCATCAAGATCAGAACCACTATAAATCACACCTTCAAGCATCCAAACTGCTAAAGAGTATAATTCTTCACATTTATTTAACTTTTCTCCACGTAATTCCATAGTTGCAGCTTCTCTTGACATTTCTAGTGCTCGATCAAAAATGAATTTCTCAGCAACAAATCCATCATCATTTGTTTCTTCATTATTAATCGATGGAATTTCTCCAAGAGTATCAAGTTTAAGCTTTAAAAATTCAGCTTTTTCAAAACTTTCATTGAATCTATTTCTTACCCATTGGACAAGCTCATTTAACTGTCCCCAATTATTAACGTCATTAGATAAGACATTTTTATTCCACCATTCATTAACTTCTTTCATACCTTCTGATAAAATTGACAAAACTTTCATATAAAGTCCTAAACCTTCTTTTGCCATTTGTTTCACTTGTGATGACGGTAATTGCTCATCCGTCATATTATTTTCCATGCTAGGAGGTAATGGAATGAGTTGTTGAAACTTAACTTCCGCAAGTAATGAGATTGCATGTGACATTGTTGAAAGTTGTGTTAAATGGTCAATCAACTCTTTAACACTTTTTTGATTACTTAACTCACGTTGTGATTTTTGCTGTGATTTTTGAGAGTAATGATTGTTTATAGGTCTGAGTAAATCATTTAGAGGAGTTTGTTTGGTATCATTCTCAGGACTTGTTGATGTGGATTTTGATTGACCAAATAATTTTTCTTGGGTATAATCTAACATTTCTTTTAATCTAGTACCATCACTACTAGATTTTCTTCGAAATGAAAAAGCTCGGGTCATACTTCTTGGAGATATTGAATTTGTCCGTTGTTGATTTAGTTTTAATTTAGAAATATCATCAGCTAATGAATTGATTTCAACATTACCTTTATCAACTACAATGTAATCACGTTCAAAGGTTGGTAATTTGACTTTATTAATAGATTTTTGAACTTTTGGAGATTTTGATTTGTGTGCATTTAATAATTCTTCAACTCTATTTGAATCAACATGACTAGAAGCATTAAATGAACTAATGGTAGTCTTTGTTATCACCGTATCCGGTAACTGATAAATCTCTTCTTCCAATATCTTCTCAGGTAACACCTTATCTGAAATTGAATGTTTCTCTTCAGGTTTTTGAAAATATTCGCTAACAAACATCTGTTCATTAACATCTCCACAGTTGATAGGATCATGAATACCATTGATTTCATCATTGATAATGACTGGATCATTGAAAAACTCAATAAATCCCATTCTTTCAGTTGGATTTGCTTTTAATAAACCACAAATTAATCTAATTAAATCCTCTTCTATATTTAAATTATTTGGAAAAGTAATGACATCTTTAGCTCTTTCAATTTTTCGTAATAATTCAACATGATTAGCAGCCCTAAATGGTGGTTTACCAACGGACATTTCATAAACAACAGCTCCAACAGACCATAAATCAGCTTTAGCGTTATATTTTTCATAACGTAAAATTTCTGGCGCCATATAAAGAGGTGAGCCACACAATGTTTCTGCCATTGAAGTTGAAGGTAAAAATCTTGCAAAGCCAAAATCAGCTATTTTAAGTACAGGTAAATCCCAATAACCAGCATAATTCATATCTTGAAATTGACTCTCTCGGAGACATGGGAGAGATAAAAGTAAATTTTGGGGTTTAATATCTCTATGAACTAAATTTTGTGATCTTAAAAATTCAAGTGCTGAAGACAGTTGTTTAACAAAGTTTATAACAAGTACCCTATGTAACCCATGTGAACCTGATGGGGATGGATACGTATCTAATACGCGTTTAATTACAGGATGGGCCTTCTTTAATTGATCTTGCTTCCTTATTAAATATGCCAAGTCACCCATAGCACAAAATTCCATGACCAAATGAAGATACTTTTCAGCACCTACACAATCAAGTAAACCAACAACATGGGGGTGTTTCATGTGTTGTAATATCCTTATTTCAACTTGTAAATTTGCCACAAGTTTTTGATTCTTTAATCTTGCCCGCACGACACTTTTGATTGCAACTGTTTCTCCAGTATCACTATCTGTAGCTTTATATACATTGGCAAATGACCCACGGCCAATCTCGGCTCCCAGGACGTATTTACCGATGGTAGTCATGTGTTGTTTATTTATATACTTAAACTTAATTTCCTGTATAACTAAAAATAAAATAAATAAATTTATGAATCATCTTAAATAAAGAAATAAAAAAAGAAAACAAAATTCGCGTCTCCCTTTTCTCTCAATTTTTTCTCTTATCTTATCAGCAGCGGCAGTTTTAAGAGAGAGGAAAAATAATAAATTAAATTATTTAATTTATTGTGGAAACACACAGTTAGTTAATAAATGAATTTATAAAACAGATGGATCCTTCTGTATCTGTTGGGCTTTCACTTGTATCCACTCTCTGTTGGGTGTTTGCACAAATGCCCCAGCAACTTCATATGGTTGTTACAAAGCAAGCAGCAGGACTTTCCCCTGTATTTTTAGGACTTTGGATGTTTGGTGATACTACAAATTTATTTGGTGCTATCCTTACTAACCAACTACCATTTCAAATATACCTTGCAGGATATTTTGTGATTAATGATTGCATTTTAATGTTCCTTTACATAAAATATTCTAAAAATAATTCAAATTTAGAAATGACACCTCTTATCAGTAATAATCATGGGTTAACAAATAAATTTAATAGTATATTATTAACATTATCAATCTTTTTCAATCCTGCAAATGCCTTTTCATTAGAAGTGAACAATCAAAATAAGGAAACATTAGGAATAACGTTGGCTTGGTTATGTACATTAGTATATTGTTGTTCAAGAATTCCTCAACTTTATCATAATTATAAAAGAAAATCTGTTGATGGGATTTCACCTTTATTATTCACATTTGCAATTTTAGCAAATATTACTTATGCAGGATCTATATTATCAACATCTTTAAAAGATGAAGAATATAAAACTTTTATTTCAAATGAATTACCATATTTATTAGGATCACTAGGTACAGTTTTATTTGATGGATGTTACTTTTGGCAAAGGTGGTTATACGGTAATGAAAATGATGATGGTTACATTGTTTGACTTCCTTTCTTTTTCTACAAATCGAATATTAGAGAAAAAAAATCATAGAGAAACTTATATAAAAAAAAAACCTTTTGTTTTTAAATAATTTAATACAAAATAACTATTGCATCTTAGAATCTGAAGACAAAAGAGCTTTTTAGATATTTAATAATATAAATAAAAAAACAAACAAAATGTACATATATACCTCATAACCATTATTCTTCACTGTTAAAACCCAGTGAAGTATCCAGGATTTTGCATTTGCTGAATTTGTTGAAATTGAGCAAGCTGATTAATAGCTGGTGGTTGATTTTGAAGTCCAGTTTGAATTTGAGGTTGCATTTGATATCCTTGTACTTGAGGTTGCTGCTGAAATTGAACTTGTTGTTGCATTGGCATCCCAGTTTGCATTTGTAGTTGAGGCTGGCTTTGTTGTTGTAATTGTTGCATTGCTTGTTGCAATTGAAATTGATTCATGGTTTGTCCACCTTGATTAGGATCCATATATTGTTGACCATTACTATCAATGTAATATACTTGACCTGTATTTGGATCTATGTATTGATATATTTGATCTGAATTTGATGCTGCCGTTGAAGGGGCTGCAACACCATTATTACTATTATTATTATTAGATGTATTTGAATCACTCAACCAATCAAAATTTCCAGCTTTAGATGAATCAAAAATTGCACCAGCTGTATCTCTTCTTTGTGGTAAATTTGGTGTTTCAGTTGATCCAGAATTGGATGGAGTATATTGCTTTGGTTTAACACCTGAGTCATCAATTAAAATCTTAGCCTTTTTAACATCACCATGAGTTAAAACTAGAGCTTCAACATTTAACTCATCATCTTCATAACCCATATCATATTTCATCTTACGAGAAACATCTGCATAACGTCTCATATCTTTATCAGAAGGTCTTCTAAAAGTTAATTTATCAACTTTACTACTTGAGTAGCCACGTTCTCTTGGATAATCACGATCTCTTGAATATTCACGTTCTCTTGAATAATCAGAATCATTTGAGTGAACAGATTCTTTTGACCTATTAAAATATCCTCTTGAATTACTAGAAGAAGTTTGACCTAATCTTTCATGGGCCTTTTTCATTGAACGAGTCATTCCTTGAGTTGACTCATTATCTTCGACATCTGAACCATACTTACTTCTAAGCCATAATGTGACATTATCTTTATCATCATCCCAAGGAAATTTTGTCTTATTATAACGTCTATTATTTTCCTTATTACCCATTGACTCCAATCTACGTAAATCTTTCTCATTCCAATGATCCATCGATAAACTTTTGACTTCATGGTTTAAATGACGATGACAACTAGCACATCTTCCACAAAGGAATATACCATAATCAACAGAAGCCCAAGTAGGATTTGAAGAATGACACTCCCCGCACATATTGCGGTTATCTGATGAATTCAGCATCTCTAATAAACGGGTTTCAGAATCTCTTGCCATCTTAACCGTTCAATCTTTACTTTAAATGTGCAAAGGACTTATATATTGATAGTGTAGTAACAAAATTGGAGAGGAAACGAGACGAAATTTAATTATATATTTTTTTTTTGGACCGATTTCTGGTGTGTGTTAATTTATGCAGAGAGAGCGTGATTTTAAGTGAGAATACAGCTCATTTCACTGTATGTTTGTTTTGTCGGATCATATAATAAACAATTTACAAATATTAAAGTTTATATACAAGGAATTTATGAAAAGGTTTAACTATGAATAGCATGGATTGGCTTTATATCAAGACCCTTGTACCAACGAGGAACACATGACCACCTTTGCCAACTAAAATCTTTTCTTGGCCGACAATTACAATTTAATTTTTTAAATACATCTTTATCCCTTGGACAATTTCCAATATCTCCATGAAAATATCCTGTATTATCAAAATATTCAATTTGATCAGGTGTTAATAAATAACTTACTGCAATTGAATGAATTGGTGCATCCCCCCATCTATTGTAAAAAAATCCTCCTGATTTATCTAACTTTTTAAAATATCCTTCATAAATTGGATCTCTAAAAAATGATAAATCACCAATTTCAAAATTTGACCAATAATGACATAAATTAAATTGTCCTCTAATTCTTTTATTTTCATCAGAATTGTGTTCAATAAAACCTAAAGAATTTTGTTTCATTAATTTATCACTACCATCTTTTATACTTGACCAAGAATCTAAATTTTCAAAATATTTTCGACTAATATCCCATAAACCAATAACTGCTCCTTTAAATTCTGGTAATGCTAATGCAAATCCGTAAATCTTTTTCTTCTTTTTCATAACTTCAAATAAATCTTCTTCAATATCACATGAAAATTCAATATGAGGTTCAATTCTCCAATAATATTTATAATCATTTAGAACTTTTAATTTATAAAAAAATCCAGAAAAAAATCGGCACATCTTTCTATATGATAAATTTGTTGCATATGGTATCTCTTCTTTTTTCATTGCTTTCATTGAATTGTTTAATTTACTTTCGTCAATCCAATCAGGAACAGACCAATAACTTTCAGGAAGAATTGTAAATATTGCATCTCCTGAAACTAAATTTTGAATTTTATCCATAAATTCATCAGTAAATGATTCATCATTTGCAAATATCCATGGATAATTGTATCTTTCATTAAACTTTTCTTCTACATTTTGAATTGTTATTGAAAGCTTTTCTAAATCCTCATTTCTACAAAGAGTAAAAAAAGTAGAATCATAATTCTTATTAAACACATGATTCTTTTTACTTTTAAAAATAGTAATTTTTTCATCTTCAACTGATTTATCAACTATACTTGGCATTAATGTCAAATCATGAAAATTAAATAAAAATGAACTAAGAAATCCAATTATTAGTATCATTATACCAACAAGTGTTATATGTATCTTCTTGAGTCTTATCATTTCAATTATTTATAGTTTCCAACGACTCTTAAATGAATGAATAATAATAAAAAGATATATATATATATTTCAGTATACCAGTATAAGCCCCTTAAAATAACATCAAAATTGATATTTCTCTCTTAAATTAAATAAAAAATAGCAGCAGACACAGAACAAAATCAAAAAGGAGCAAATTTAGAAATTTAGAAATTTTAGAATCGGCGTGGCGCATGTCGTGGCGTTGTTTGTTTATCATTAATTACGATCTTAACTTTCACTCATGATATGATAGCTTCTGTTTTGAAGTTTTATGTTATTTTGAAAATTCGATATAAGTTATATATATATATATATGTATGTGATTATTTATTTCAATTTTAATAAACAACACCAAAAGATGATTCTCTAGATTTTTGAATTAAATAAGCGTCGGCTAAAACTAAAGCTGCCATAGCTTCAACAATTGGAATAGCTCTTGGAACAACATTTGGATCATGTCTACCTTTTGAATTTAAAATACCTTCTGTACCATTATAACTTGAAGTATTTTGAGGTTGACAGATTGTAGCAGGACTTTTAAATGGAATTGAAAAATATATATTTTCACCATTTGAAATACCACCTTGAATACCACCAGATTTATTAGTAACAGTACCTAATCTATCACCTTTTTGAATAAAAGCATCGTTATGTTTGGAGCCTGGAATTGTTGTACCTTCAAATCCAGAACCAATTTCAAATCCTTTTGATGCTGGGATTGATAACATGGCATGGGCAAGCATAGCTTCTAATTTATCAAATGCTGGTTCACCTAAACCAATTGGACAGTTTCTAATAACACATGTAACAACACCACCAATTGAATCATGATTATCTCTATAATATTCAACAATTTTAGTCATTTCTTCTGCTTTTTCTGGAATTGGACAACGAATAGGACCAGCTGCATCCACTTGATCTCTAGTAATATTTTCTAAAAGTTCCATAAACTCTGGATTATTGACTGATCTATTCATTTGACATTCACCAACTGAAGAAACAAATGCAACAATTTCAACATCATTAACTTGTTGTAAAAACTTTTCAGCAATTGCACCTGCTGCAACTCTACCTATAGTTTCTCTAGCACTAGATCTTCCACCACCAGAAGATGCTTTGATACCATATTTAGATTGATAAGTATAATCAGCATGAGAAGGTCTAGGATATGAATCCATTTCAGAATAATCATGGGGCCTTTGATCTTTATTTTTTATAACCATAGCAATAGGAGTACCTAAACTTTTACCAAATTCAGTTCCTGATTGAATTTCAACTTGATCCTTTTCATTACGTGGAGTTGTAAGAGCTGATTGACCTGGTCTACGACGAGTAAGTTGTGGTTGAATATCTTCTTCAGTTAATGACATATTAGGTGGAACACCATCAACAATACAACCAACAGATTTACAGTGGGATTCACCATAAGTGGTAACTCGAAAAATAGAACCAAATGTTGACATAATAATTGATATAATTTACCTTGAAATTAACGTGATGTTTAAAACTGAAAAATCAGGAAAGAAGTGGAAAAAAAAAGAAGGAAACCAAAAATTTTAAACCGGCAAGAAAAAAAGAGCGATGAGTCAGGCTGGTTACGTAAACATAAAAAGAGATTAATTCAAATATAAAACAAAGTAAGGTTACAAGTCTGAAGTCCATTCCCATATACGCATGATCTCTCCATTAATTTCTTTATTGACAGTATGTATGTTGCTGTTCAACTCTATTATATTAACGACTTCATCCCACACCTTTCTTTTGGATTTATCTGAAATGTTTAATAATGGTAAATGATAATCTCGAAGCTGAATCTTTCCAATATATACTTTCTTAACTTTACCTTCTCTATAATCTCTAGCTTGTATTTGTAATTTATGAAGGATATCTTTTGTTAATTTTCTAATAATTTCTTTATTCTTTTGCCATTGGTTAACACGATGAAATATGAATCCAAAACCCATTAAGATTAAACTAATTGAAAATAAATACCATTTGAATTTAAAAATAATATGAATAATAAAGATTTTTAAACGACAATTTAAAGATAATTTAGCTAATGAGTTTGAGCGAATAACCCCATCTGGTTTGAAAACTAAATCAGGAATTTCAATTATTAATGCATGAGTTTTATTCCAATAATATTCATAATTTAAATCATTTTCATTTAATCCAATTTTTGAATTTATATATTCTTGAATTTGATTCCACATCAATCCAACTTCATTATCAGATCCTTCACCACATTTAATTAAAGCATTTCTTTCAGCTAAAACATTTTGAATTATTTTAAACATTTTCTCAACTTTTTTTTGTTTACTTGAATCTAAAATACATTTATTATAAGTTGGAATTAATCCCCAAAGTGACCAAAAAAAGGGATAAGAAATCAAATAATCAGGAAAACAAGTTAATCTTGAATTTGAATAACAAATGCCATGATCAGGACATGAAATACATTTTATATTAAATAAATTTTGATAATAATTCAAAAGTTCATTAATTATTGTATATCTACTAGAGCTTATAGCAACCCAAGGTGAATAAATTTCATGGCCACAAAATCCAATTTTAATTCTTTGTTCTCTATAAAACATAAAAATAAAAAATGTTACCATGAAAATAATCCAAGAAATTATAGCTTTATAAAATTGATATTTGATTAATTGAAAATATGTTGAAGATTTGAAAGCAGCTCTTGAGTTTTGAGATTCTTCTTCAATTCGTGATGTTTCAATATCAATTTCAGATATCATGTTATCAATAACATTCGAATCATCTAAACTTAAATCTGGTGTATAAATTTGTGAAGTCATATTTAATTTAGAATTAGTATTTTCATTATATTCATTATCAGATGAAGAACCATCTAAAACTATTGTTTCTGGTTTTTTATCTGATTTTGTTCCTGATCTTGTTCGTGGTCTTACCAAATAATTATTATTTTCTTTCTTAATGCTAGTTCTAACTTTTGGTAAACTTATATTATCATTATTATTATTATGTAATTTCTTTTTTTCTGGTTTGATTTTAAATGATTGATCATCAAACTGAACTTTTAGATCTTTCAAATTTTTAATTGGACCTTTCAATTTTAAATTATTATTTATTATTTCAATAGTCTTTTGAGGAGAAGGAGTATTTATTTCAGATACTTCATCTTCACTATTAACTTCATTAGAATTGTAATTGTATGACATAGATGAAGGTAAAATTGGAGTTATTGAATGATGATTAAATTGTTCTTTAACATTATTATCAGAAAGAAAGTTATTATTAAGTGTATCTGAAGGATTAACAGTTTGAGGAAATGAGTAATCTTTATAATTTTTATTAGGAGAACCATTTAAATATTTAATAGGTTGTAAAGCTGTACTATTTGCAATTAAATCATCATTAAAGTCATCAATACCAACAAGGTCAAGGTTAACAATTCCAGAATCATTTTCAATTGATTTTTTATTGTTTGTTTGAAGACTTTTAATAGAATGATCTTTTGAGCTATCAGAAAAGTTATCTTTAAAAATTTTTGGTTTTTTCAATATTCTTAAAGAATTTTCAAATGATTGATCATTTAAAGAATCTAAAGAAGTATCAGATTTTTTACGCTTATGACGAGAAGATTGAAAAATATTTTGATTTGAAAAGTTTGGTAAATCAGATAATTTTTTTGGTGAAGAAGTTAATGGTTCACCAAAAACTTCTCTTAAAGATTTCCTTCGATTTAAAGATGAAATTGAATCTTTTATATTTAAAATTTTTTTATTATCATTTAAATTCAATTTATTATTATGTTTTTCAATTGATTCATTATCATGTTTTTCAATTGATTCAATTGATAATTTTTTATTTTTTATTAAAGAATTCTTTCTTTTTAAAGATTTTTTTTTATCATTTTGAACATTAACTTTTGATGATGATGATTTTATTGATTTTAATTTTAATTTTAATTGATTTTCAAATAATTTTACTAAATCAGCTTTTTTCATTCTTGCATTATGTTTAATATCATATTTAGCTAATAAACGTCGTAAATCAACAACTTTTAAATTATTTGGATCAAAATCTGTTAAATATAATAATAGTTAGTATATTGTAATATAATAAAACTAGTAAAGTAAAGTAAAGTAAAATAAAATAAGGTAATAAAATAAAATAAAATAAAAAAAAATACATACCTTTTTCCAAATATTTGGTATCATCTATTGTTTCTATCATTGTTCCATCGAGTTT
>JAJLVG010000112.1:0-13614 GCA_030564585.1 Martiniozyma abietophila
AAAAAAAAAGAAAAAAGATATTTTAACAAAAAAAAAAAAAAAAAAAAAAAGAAAAAAAAAAAAAAAAAACTCGTATTACATCATTTGAGTATACTAATTAGGAAATATACCCGATCATCCGACAATAAAACATTTTAAAAAGTTTAAAAATCAAGAAAATTTAAACAAAGATTAAAATGAATAACGAAAAACAATAATCTCCCGGTTAGCTCAGTCGGTAGAGCGTTCGGCTTTTAACCGAAATGTCGAGGGTTCGAGCCCCTCATTGGGAGTTTATTTTTTTTGTTGTTCATGTTAACAACACACGTGACACGACTACGGTACATTAACTTAATTAAATGGCTAGTATAGAGAAATACAAAAGTTAGTGTCGTATTTCTAGCCGCCGATTACAATTTTATGTTTTAAAAGTATTCTTATTTTATGAGAAAGAATAATAGCCGATTATCCGATACTGTGAAATACCAAAAACAGCAGAAATCGTGAATAGTTTGAAACACTTCAAAACTTTTTTTATTCTCGTACTAATCATTTCTATTTAGTTATTTAAATTAATTACAATCCTTTATACCAAGAGTATCTGTATCTTTTTTTACTTGATTGATTTCGTAGACGGCTACTCTGTTTTTTATATATACAAACTAGATATAAAAATAATATAAAAATTTTCAATTGCTTTTTGCTCATATATAGTCGAACCAATAAAAAAAGAAGAATTAATAAAACTATCCTAAATTCCAACTCTACTTTAATCATCAAGTAAACATACACAATTTTTAAATTAAATGGAAAATCTTTTACTCTTATTTTATTGTCTGAATCGTTAACATTCTTTGTTCAATTTGTAATGATTATTTATTTTGATATACTGTCAACATTCAACATCAAAACTCATGCACACCACACTAAAAGTACGAAAACGGGAAAGGAAGAAAGAAAAGAAAAATAACAATTTTTTTTTTCTTTTTTTCTGATCTTTCTGGTTGAAAATTATCCGACAGATAACCGATTATAGATTAAACATATGTTAATGGAACTTACAAAGTTTGTTAAGGTATTTTTTTTAGCATTTCATCAATTCTTAGATCATATTGGATACCATTCAACTGATTTTCAAAATTTTTGTGCTTTTTTAATCTTATTTGCATTGTTCTTTTCATTTTTAAAAAATTTTAAATTTATAAATAAAGTAAAGACTCAATACCCTGATAATGAAGGAATTAAATTTAAAAATGATTTATTAAATGATTCAATTACATTAAAAGAATTTATAAATCAAAATATTCCAGATTTTAGAAATAATTCTTGGTCAATTTTTAATCCATTTTTATGGAATGGTCATTTTCAAACAATGAATGCAGGTATTAGAAGATTCAGATTTTGTGATCATGTTTATTTTGGTAGACAATTATTTAAAATTAGTGATGGTGCACTTGTTGGATTAGATAAAGTCATTTCATTTGATAAATTTAAAAATAATAATTCAGATTCAAAATTAAATGTTCCAAATGGTCAACCAGAATTTATTGATTCATTTACAAGGTATTTATCAATTAAAGAAATTGAAAATCAAGGATCAAATGATGAAATTCCTATTTGTTTAATGTTACCTGGATTATCAGGATCATCATGTGAATCTTATATTAGATCAATTTATGCACAATTACAAAAGATGAATAAATTTGATTGTTACGTTTTAAATGCAAGAGGACTTGGTAATGTTAATATTACAACTCCTCAATTATTTTGTGGTTTATGGACTCAAGATGTTCGTGAAGTTATTAAATGGTTTAGAAAAATTTATCCAAATAGAAAAATTTATTGTATTGGTATAAGTATGGGATCAATTATTCTTAATAATTATTTATGTCAAGAAGGTAATAAATCTGAAGTTACTTTAGCTATACTTGTTGCATCAGTTTGGGATTTAATCACATCATCAATAACACTTGAAACTAGTTTAATTTCATCAATCTTTTATTCGACTGCAATGACATTTCCTTTATTATCACTTTTATCAAGGCATAAAGATAAACTTCTTGAAGATCCAATATTTCAAACATTATATACTGAAGAAAATATCAAAAAAGTTATTAAATTAAAAGTATTTGATGATAATTTTACATCAAAAATGTTTGGTTTTACATGTGCATCACATTATTATTCAAGTGCTTCACCATTAAATAGAATTACAAATCTTAGAACTCCAATTATTAATATAAGTTCACTTGATGATCCAATTACAAATGGGGTTGAACCTCATGTTCTTGAACGTACAAGTCATCATCCTTGTATTAATCATATAAATACTACACTTGGTGGCCATGTTGGATTCTTTAAATGGGATAATTCACGTTGGTATAGTAAACCAGTTGCAGAATTTTTAAATAAATTTCATTATGATTTAGTTGCAAAACCAGGATTTAAAATGGAACTTGATGAATCATTATTTCCAAAAAAAAATATGGAAAATGATCTTTTACGTTCAGTTACTCTTTAGTTTTAATAAGATAAAATTAAAAAAACTTAAAGCTTCAACAATTTTTAACATTCAAAATTTTAAACTATTTTATTTCACTTTATTCTTATCTTTATTTTTCTTTTGTTTGTACTTTCTCATATTTTTTTTTTCATCCATATAATACTACACTTTAACTTTTACCTTTTAATCTTTTAGTAAACTTAATTATATCAAGATCAAATGAAATGTTTTCGATCATTTATGTAACACTTGTTCATATGCTAGAACTCATCTACAAATAAATAATCATTTCTTGTTTTTTTACTATAATTTAGTTCAATAAATTGGTCTGATTTTGAGTTAAAAATATATATGATGATTATCTATGACACAGAGTAAATACTAGATGGAGTCCTACTCCGTAACAGCACATGAACCACAACAGTTCCAAGATATCTAGGGTAAAATTTCTTGGACTAATGTTTAGTCCACTTGCTCAGCTGTTTCACAATTACTTCTCTTGCTTCTGTCTTCTGCTTTTAACCTGTTACAAGCAATGGGTAATCGTGCGCACACCTCTACCATTAATTGTTCTCATGTTGTTACCAAGAGTTCCAATTTGGATAATAATTCAAAATTCCCAACTTTATTGAAATCTACTTGTTTCCGTAGATTTTGTTCCTGTCTCAACGTTGTCCATGTATTTCATTTCATTGATAAACGTTACATTGATGTTGTTTCTGGTCTATTGTTACTGCTGTTTTAATTATCGTGGATTTATTTTCCTCTCATTGTTATTTCTTTCCTGTTGCTGCTTTCTTTACTTCTGCTGATTAAGTCATATTACTACAATCATTTTTTCCGTTACATGGTATTCCTCAAGTTTTGCTTACTGATCGTGGTACAATATTCACTTAGCAAACTATGAAATTATTGCTGAAATCACTTGGAACTGAAGCTCGCTTGTCGATTACAGGCCACCATCAATCTAATGGAAAGGTCGAACGTTACATTCGGACTTTACAAGATTATTTGAGATCTGTTATTGCTAGTAACGAAGAATGGTTACCATTGATTCCCTTAGCTGAATTTGTATTGAATGCTACTCCTTCTATGTCACTTGCTGGTAATTCTCCTTTTGAAGTAGATATTGGTTATGTTCCTAGTTCACCCACCCACCTCACTTATTTCTTATCCTCTGAAGGGAGGGGCGCGGACGACATTGTTGAACTACTTGATAGATATGCTACGACTGCTAGAGCTGCAATCAATGCATGTCATGAGAAGAACAAGGATAGGTTTAATCTAAGCCATAAGGATGTTGAGTTTAACGTTGGTGAATTAGTCTATATTGATCAGAAGTACATGCCTTCAATCGGAGATGTTCACAATAAGGGTATGATTGCGTCATTAAGAACAAAGTTCATTGGTCCATTCAAGATCATTGGAAAAGATTCTCAGGTCAATTACCAATTTGGAACTGCCTCCTACTTATAAGAAATCTAATAGATTTTATATCTCACAATTAAGAAAGAAGAATTCAGCACCTGAGGCATTATTCACCGCTCCATTAAAAAAAACTTCTGCTTTTCAATTATATAAGGATGGCTCAATGCAGATGGAATTGAAAGAGTAAATGTTGTTGCTTCATTGTGACTTTTAAAAACTTTGCTTAATGAAAATATTATTCCTAATAGATGTGTTAGCATTCCCTTCATTTTGAATGATTTGTAATCAATCATGTTTACCTTATTCTACCGACTCCATTATATCTTAAGTCTTCAAAAATAGACTGATTCATAAATTCAATAAATAAATTTAAGAACAAAAGTAAATCATGCTCCTTTTATGGAGGGCACCATGATGACTAATAAGTCATAACAAATAACAACCAAAAGTACTTAAAAACCTCAACATAAATTGCTAGGAATTTTTTAGCATTGCTCTCGTCGAGAAATTTCTCTCCTTTGTTTTTGATCACATAATCATAGTATGGTTTCATCTAAATACAAACAATTTATAATCCACAAGTTTAACAACGAAAAATGTTTTTAAAAAACTAAACCCAGAAAAGAATACACAACTCCTAAAGAAGAATATATATGACGAAATAAATGACCCTAATTAAAAAACAAAAAAAAATAAAATATATTTCATAAAATCTTTATAAGTGAAAAATCATATTTCAAATTTATAATGCAGGACCAGCAGCAATAACTTCTTCAGTACAAGCACTAGAATACTTTTCAAAGTTTTCCATAAATAATTGAGCTAAGTTAGTAACTTCTGTATTGAAATCAGCGGAACCATCAGCCCAGAATTTGGATGGGTTCAAAACTTCAGATGGAACACCTGGACAAGACTTTGGAATTTGTAAACCAAAAGTTGGATAAGATTCATATTCAACTTTAGCCAATTCACCTGAATGAATAGCATCCAAAATTGCTCTAGTATATTTCAATGGACATCTCTTACCACCTTTAACATATGATTGACCACACCAACCAGTATTTAACAACCAAGCAGCAGAGCCATGATCAGACATTTTATCAGATAATTGTTGAGCATATTTCATTGGATGTAAAACTAAGAAAGGTTGACCAAAACAAGCAGAGAAAGTTGCTTCTGGTTCAGTGATACCAACTTCAGTACCAGCCATCTTTGAGGTATAACCAGAAATGAAATGGTACATAACTTGAGCATTTGTTAATCTTGAAACTGGTGGTAAAACACCTCTAGCATCACATGTTAATAAAACAATATTTTTTGGATGAGAATCAGCAAGACATGGAATCTTTGCAGATGGGATAAAATTAATTGGGTAAGCACATCTTGTATTTTCTGTGACATTAGCACCAGAATAATCAACTTCTCTTGTAACACGATCGTAAACAACATTTTCTAAAACAGAACCAAATCTAATAGCATCAAAAATTTCTGGTTCACGTTCAGCTGATAAATCCAGACATTTAGCGTAACAACCACCTTCAATATTGAAAACACCATGGTCAGTCCAACAATGTTCATCATCACCAATCAATTCTCTATTTGGATCAGCAGATAAAGTAGTTTTACCAGTACCAGATAAACCAAAGAATAAAGTAACATCACCATTTTGAGTACCTTGATTAGCAGAAGAATGAAGAGTTAAAACTTTATGTCTAATTGGCATCAAATAAAACATGACAGTAAAGATACCCTTTTTCATTTCACCAGCATATTCAGTACCTAAAATAACCATTTCCATTGATTTAAAATTAATTTCGACGGAAGTAGCAGAAGTCATACCTTTAGTATAAACATTAGCAGGGAATTGACCAGCATTCCAAATAGTAAAATCTGGTTCACCGAAATTCTTTAATTCTTCAGGAGTTGGTTGAATTAACATATTTTTCATGAATAAAGCATGGTAAGCTCTTGCACAAACAATTCTAACTTTAATTCTATATCTTGGATCCCAACCAGCGAATGCATCAATAATATAAACTTTTTCTCTAGTTCTTAAATAATCAATAGCTCTAGATTTTGAAATATTCCAAGTATTTTCATCAACTTTTTTATTAACAGGACCCCACCAAATATTATCAGTTGAAGTTTCTTCATCAACAATTCTTTTATCCTTTGGAGATCTACCAGTTTTTGAACCAGAAAATGCAATTAAAGCACCACTAGAAGAAATTGTTGTACCTTTTTCTTGTAAACCATCTTCATATAAAATTGGAACAGCTGAATTATAATGAATTTTAGCATCTGGATTAAGACCTAAAACAGTTGCAATTGAAGTTTTTCTTTCAGTTTTATTAAATGGAGAAGAATCATCATTTGAGAATGATTCCTTGTATTCAAAATGAATATCAGCAGCAGTTGGAGCCATTTTTATTTTATTTATTTCTATTTATTAATAAAATCAATTTTTAAATATGATAGAAAAAATGAATGGTAAAGTGGAATTGGTTGATATTTATACCAATAAGTTAAAATTAAGTTAATTTTAGTTTTTATTTTAAATTTTTCATAGTTTTGGCGGGACTGACTTCTCTCCGAATTCAATTAAAGAAAAGTTTAGTTTCCCGGGGAATTTTTCTTGTTTTCCTTTTTGCGGGGGAGACTTTTAAAATCTCCGGGTTTTTTTTTTAAAGTGAAAAAAAATATATATAATAAGAAAACACCCCAATTTAGGTCACTCCGGGGTGAATATGCTCATCAAAAAAATGTTAATTCAAATTTATTCAAACAAATATATCTTGAGCCTTTTGATTGGTTAAAATAATTATATATTATTATATTCTAGTACTAACTACTACAGTTACTTTTCATACTAAATGTATCGTATCAACTGAATTTAACAACAAAAATTCTTATCAAGTACATACATTTGATTTACTGTTATCATGATTATTTCATTTAAATTTTTTATACTTAAAAATTAGTTGTCTTCTGACAATTAATACTTTCCATCAAATTTGTATGTAGGATTTGTTTTTCCGCCGCGCTCTTACTGGTGCTGCTGCTTGTTATTTTATTTTTTCGTGTGGCGCGCACGCGCGCGAGAAAAGATCAGAAGACGCGTTTTTAACTAATTCCCGCAGGTTTTTGAAAAAAATTTAAAGTTTAGAATTTTTTAAGCGTATGACCGAAACTCCGTAATTTTACGGTTTCTCCGGCCTTAACGGTCCGTGTTTCTACGATTCAATATTAAATAAAATGCTGATGTTGACACCTTTGTGGTGTACGGACTTTATTAAAAACTATACGTCATCACACCACATCACATGATACACTTTTTATATTTCAATTCTTACGTTGTTAAATATCTTTAGAAACTTAAAGCTACTACTACAAATGCCTAAACTTTAGACTTTTGTAACTATACATACTGATTTGATATTATTCAAAAATAAAGTCAAAATATGTCTTTTTTTTTTTATATTATTATAAAAATTTCATAGTCTTTCTCTAAAAGACAGAAATAGAAATAATATAAGAAAATAAACTTAAAAAGAATAAAAATAAACACAATAGATAAAATATAAAGCTAAATCATTGAATAATTCACCAATTCCACTGTGATTTTAATTCTTTTATGAAAATCAAAGCAAAGTACAAAAAAAATAAAAATAAAAATAAAAAAAAGTACTAATTAAATGTTTAATCAGTCTTTTCTTGAACTTTATCTAACAAATCTGAAGCTGGACCTTCTCCAACATAAATCAATTTATCAGAGATTGGTGCAATAACAGAATTATAAACTAATTCTGCACCATTAGTAAATGGTAAACCAATATAAAGTAAAAATAATGTTTTAAATAAGAAATATGCTGGAATCCAATAAAGAATTGTCTTTGACCAAAATTCAACAATTTGTAAACTTGCAAAGATAACCCAATAAGTTAATAATTTAGTATCATCTTTTGTTGAATTGGTTTTTAATGCTTTTAAAGAATAATAACCAGGAATGACAACTCCTGAAATATTTGAAAATAATTGACCAATCCCACCAAAGTTAAGGAAAACAAGAATAAAATAAATTCCACCAGCACCTAAAACAGCATAAGATCTTGGAATTGTAGTTTGTTGTTCAAATTGATTTAATAAACCAATATGTTTAGTATTCTGTTAAAAGTAATTAGTAGTTAATGTTAGTAAAAATTCATTTTACAAAATTTTTTTTAACATTTATAATATCTTTTATCAATCAATGTTTATAATTACAAAGTAGAAATGTAAACAAATATCTTTTATAAATTATCTGTGGAGTCAATTCGTTCAATTAGATGAATGGCGTTTTCAAAAACAGAATCAATTTAGTTTAATAAAAGAAATTCAAAAATTCATGAAAAAAAAGACTCAATTCTATTTCATATTAAAAGATACATACAGCATCAATCTTAGAAAGGAAACCTTTTGCTTGAAGTTGAATATTTTGAAAATCCATCGTTTAGTATTTGATTTGTATTCTTTTCCTTCTTTTCTTTGTATTTTTATTAGCAACAAGAAGAAGCGGACTGGTTGAAGATTTAATTTTTTTTTAATGGAAGAAATAATAATTATTTAATCTCGCAATTTTTTTAACCACACTCACTATATATAGCACAGTTTAGAGAGAAAGAGAGATTGTTTCAAAGTATATACTTTATCACTGACCTACAGTCATATATGTACACTTTAAATTTCACAACTTATTGTCGATTTACTTGCGAATATTCTTTTTTATACTTATAAATAATGATCTGAGCCTTCCATTGGAATGACAGTTAATATTCTTTAAAATTTAGTTATTATAGATGATATAGCTACAAAATCGTTGAACAAAAAAATATATTAAGTACGATACACAATCATAAAACACCATTGATATTTGAAAAATCAAATTGATGATTAATATTTTCATTATTTAATTCATAACTTAATTTGACCCTAATTTTAATCTTTGTACCTTCTTTACCTGTAATCTTCAAAGTTAATAAAGTAAATTCATCTTTTGAAAGGTTTGTCTTTGTTATTGAAGAGAGTTGTAACTTTTGATGTTTTGGAACAGCACAAAGAAGGTTAATATTACTTATTGAATTTAATGAAATATTTTTAATAACAATTTCAAGTTCTGCTGATCCATTTCCAATACTCTTTTCAATCAATCCAACTTTTATATCACCATTATTAAATCCTTCAACGTTTTCAGGTTCTTTCAAATTGAATAAATCAATTGTATTATTGAACTGTGGTTTTGATTGTGTTTGACCTTTTATTGATGTAGATCCAAAAATATCAGATAATATATCAATTGTATTAGTATTTTCTTTACCCTTTGATTCTAATGTTAAAGACGATTGTTTATTATTACTACCAAAATCATCACCAAGTAAATCTAACAATAAATCACCAGTTTTATTTGAGTTTGTTAATTTATCATTATTATTTAATTCAATTTCTTCATTATTATTATTATTTGAATTAATATTTCTTGATCTATCTAATAATGAAATATTTTCATGTAATTTAACTGATGGTGGTGGCATCTTTTCAAGTAAACCATTTTTAATTGAAATTGGTTCATTAAATAATTGAGAATATTCAATTGCTCTTGTTTGAACTTCAATATTAATATCAGATTTTGAATCTTTAATAAAATTTCTAATATTTTCAATATTATTTTTATTATTAAATTTAATAGACATTTTAATAAATGCATTTAAAGAATACATTTTTATTTGAATCTTTTGATTTTCATTAAAATTTGTTATTTGATTTAATTTTTTAATTAAATTTATAATTAAAATTTCATTTTTATTTTGATTATTATTTAAAATTAAATCACAATATTCACCTAAATACCAAATTAAAATTAAAATTAATCCATATTGATTAAAATAATTTTCATTTAAATTAATAAATTCATTTAAAATTTTAATTTTTAATGATTCATCATTATTTTGCATAAATTTTGCTAAAATTATTGAAATTACATTTTCATCACAAAAATTTCCTGAAATTTTTAACATTTCAATAAAATTTAATAAAATCCATTCATTATTTGAACTAAATTTAATTGAATAATTTGTTAATTGAGTTGTAATATAATTTTTTAATTCATCATCATCATTTAATAAAAATTTTAATAATTCTTTTGTTAATAATTTAATATTTTGTTGATTTATAATATTAAATGTTAATTCTAATGATCTTCTACGAATTGAAATATCACCATCATTTAAACAACTAACAATAATAGTTCTATGTCTTTGAACTGCAAGTGGTTCATAATCAATAACTTTTAAAAGTGTATCTAAAGCAACATATCTAATATTATTATCCTTTTGCATTAAAAATTTACTTAAAATATTAATACCTAAAACTTTTAATGAAGAATCAGATTCAATACTAAATATTGTTTTAACAGTTTCATAAAGAATTGAATAACCAGAATTTTTTGAATTTTCAAATTTTGCACAAATTTGTGTTAATAAATCATTAAATTTTTCTAAATTTTCATTTAATTTTTCATCTTTAAATAAAGTTTTTAAAGTTTTTAATAAAGAAATAAATAAAAATGGATCAGGAATTCCTTTAACATCATATTCTGGTGAATAACCTGATGTTAATAAAAGATTTAAATGAGTTAATAATTTTGGAATATAATTTTTTAATTCATTATGACATGATTTATTATTATAATAACAAGTTTCAATTAAATGTAAAGTACCTAATAATACACCATGATATTTATCATTTAATAAATTTGAAATATAAGGTAAATAAACATCAACTAAATCAGGTTGCTTTTCAATTAATTTTGAAGTAACTAAAACTGCTTTCTTTCTAATATAAGAACGTGAAGATTGTAATAAATTTTCAACATTAGGATATAAATCTTGAGCTAATTCAGGTGAAGTGATATTACCTAAAGTTGTTAAAGCCAAACCAATAACAAATTGATTTGAAGATTTTAAATCAAGGTCTAAAGAATTTGTTAAAAGTGTTAAAATATCTTGATCTTCATCTAAAATTAACATTGTTGCCAAATAACCAACTCTTTTATCAGCAAATTCATTTGAAGAAATTAATTTTAAACATTCTACTTGACCAAAAATAGTTGTTTCACCAAGGATATATAAATAAATTAGTTTTTGAATATATTTCCTTCTTCTAAAATTATCAATATGTGGATCTCTGAATGATGATCTTATATGTGCACTTTCTTTACGAATAATTGCTCTTTCTTCAGCAATTGTTTTACTCTTTCTAACTGATTTAATAAAAGTCTTCAATGAACCCATATTGTATGGTTAATTAATTAATTCAAAATAGAATTTTTTGTTGTAAGTGGGTTTATACAAGTGAAATATATTAACACAAAACAGAATCTCGCGAGAGAGAGAAAGAGATGTCGGCGCGAGAAACAAAAAAAATAAACACATCTATAAAAAAAGACTGGAGAAGCTCATTTTATGATGATAAAAAGTATAAGAAACAAATTTTAAAATTGAATTACACAAAGAGTAAATGAATATAAAATAAAAGGTAAGACAAGCCAAGACAAGAAACATATTATAAACGCAATATAGTTTTTCAATCTTCAATTGTTGCAGATACCAGAATAGCACGAATAGCTTTAAAATATCCAAGATATTGACGATCAATATTTTGATTTTTAATATTAAAGAACAAGACACCTTTAGAAATAATTAAATATGTAACAAATATTGTAAGAGTAAAACAAATTCCAAATCCTAAACTAAACCAATACATTGCATTATCAGAATTAGATGAAAATTTTTTATTTTTAAATGTATTTAAATTAATTGATTTATTCTTTTCACTAAAAGTAAAATTTTTATCATTTAAAGTTTTAATTAACCAAGAAATAAATTGACGTTTATTCTTCATTTTAATTATATCTTTTTTATGATTTGAAAGAAAAGATTGACAATTTTGATCATTTGAATCAATATATTTTAAACACCAATTAAATAAAGTATTTTTTGAATTATTATTATTTCTTTTCAATCTAGCAAAATATGATAAATTTGATTTTAATGTAAAATTAATAAATTCATTTAAATCATTAGTTATAAATAAATTATAAGAAGATTCTCTATTATTATTTTTATCATTATCATTACTTTTAATAATAATTGGATTACAATTAGAATCAAGTAAAGGAAATTTAAAATTTTGTGTTTCTCTTTCTTCTTCTTCTTCTTCTTCTTTTAGTAATTTTTTATTATCTATGAATTCGCTTTTAACAATTGCATCATAATCATCATCATAATCATCATCATTATGAAATGAATGTTGAATTGAATTTGAAATTACTGGTGATAAACAATCAATTTTATTTTTATTAATATCATTATTGACATCAATTAATCCATTAATTGACTTTTTATTAAATAAATTTAACATTAGAGAAACCTTGCTTTTTTTTTTCAAAAAAAATTATTTTATATTACTTTTAATGATAGAACAACACGAGCAGTTACATTTTTATATAAAATTATTATCATTATTTTGTAATGAGTAACAAAAGTGATTCATCGTATTTCTTGTAATGATTTACATATTAAGTTGTATGTTTATTACGTAATCTGGTTACGTAACAATCTTAAAAGCAAATTAAATTTAGTGCCCTTTTTAAAAATTTTGAGGAAAACACGAGGAAATTGTTTAGCATTTCGGAAAAAAGTTTTTTTTTAAACAGTTTGAAAACAAAGTCAAAACGAAAAAGCTAAATCCGAGCGAAAGATAGGTCGGTAGTCTTGTCGGAGTTTATCTTCTCCGGCCTGTCTAAACGGGATTATTTTAAGTGCCCCCAAAATAAAAGCTATATTTTATTTATAAAATAATAATTATATTACGCGGTCTTGTCGGAGCTTTTGTGACTGGTTTAAATATTGGTGGGGGGTGGGGGGAGAAAGAGAGAAAATGAGAGGAATTAATAATAAATAATAAGGGCTTGTTGTTCGCCTTTTTGTCACTTTTATCTATATTTTGTGGGTGTTATAATTTGTAATCAAAAACTGAAATTTTACTTTTTGAAATGAGTATACTATATATAATTCATTATCAATTTAAATTTAGTGTTCATCGTAAAACCTTTTATAGTTTTTTTACATTTAAAAACATGTATTATAAATTGAAAACATATAATATATATTTATACACATTAATAATCAGTAAAATGTTATATATTTAAGAAAACCAAGAAGTTTAACAAAATAAAATAAAACAAAATAAAACAAAACAAAACAAAACAAAACAAAAAGCTTTATATAAAAAAACCTTAAAAACTCATAAAATCATAGGTCTGAATGGATAGATACAAAAAAGTGAGTAGACACGACACACACTTTCAAACACGTTAATAAATATAGTAAATTTAATTTACCACACCAACTTTTTTAAGTTCAATAGATGGAACACCACAACGTTTTAACGAACGTTGACCACGCCAATGATTAACTAATTGATAAGGTCTATTAAATTTTTTTTGACATCCCCAATGTGAACCATCTTCATTATAACCAAAACACATATGAGATTTTGATCTTTTATGTTGTTCTCTAATATGTCTTCTTAAATAATCTTTTGATAAAAATGTACCTTTATATCTACAACCAGGAAAATTACATTTATATTTTAATTTTTTTGTTGAT